>PVKU01000044.1:0-196012 GCA_004027475.1 Anoura caudifer
GCCAGAGCTGGAGGCAGAAGTTTTCAGAGCCGGGGGGCTCCCGGTCGCCCCCGGAGGGCAGGGGCTGGAGGGGGCGTGGGGCCGCGCGACACTCACATAATGCTTGTTGGGCACCCGCCGCTTCTGCACGTCCAGCACCTTCACCTCCACGATGCTGCGCCGCGGCGGCATGGCCGCTGCTCCGCGGGGCCGAGCGCGGGCGCGGGGAGCGCGGATCAGGAGCCGGGGTCCGAGTGCGATCCGGGGCCCGGGCCGAGCACGAGACGCCGCTGCCGCCGCCGCCCTCCGCTCCGCGCGCCCTCCGGCCCGGCCCGCCGCGCCTCCGCCCCCCGGCCCGCCCCCGGCCCGCCCCCAGCGCCGCGGCCAGCCCCGCTTAAAGGGCCCGGCCCGCACCCCCGCCCCGCCGCGGCCGGGCTGGCCCACGTCCGGCCTCTGCGGGGCCTTTGTCCCCGCGCCCAGCCACCGCGACTGGGGAGGGGGCGGGCGCACATCCGCCGTCCGTGCGCCGCTCGACTCCTCGGTCGATGCCGGCGCCCAACTCGCGGGAGGAGTCGCAGTCCCTCGTCGTATTTGAGGGCGATACTCCTGGGTTCAAATGCCGGTTCTGTGACCTTGGGCGAGTGGCTTAACCTCTCTGGGCTCAGTACTTATCTATGAAATGGGCCGAGTCTACTGCCTACCAACCAGGGCTGTCCTCACAATGAAATGCCCGTGAAGCCGCTGGCAATGTGTAAATGCTGCCAGCTGTAAACCCAGCTCCAAGCCCTAGGGGTTCAGGGAAGGGCAGGGGACCCTTGGCCTCTCCTGGGCTTACAGTGTGAGAGACGGGAAGGAAGCCAGAGAAAACCCACCACAAGTGCAAATACCATATAATGTATTGCAACAACTCCCTCAAACAGGGTAATAGCGGGATGAGTGAAGAAGGGGCTTGTGGGTGCTCCTTAACCAGGTCATTAGCCCCCAAAGGTGAAGCACTTCCTCCATGCCAGGTGTGGTGCCTCCATCTCTGCAAAAATGTTCTCTGAGTTCTCAGGAGGACTCTGGGAGGAAACCATGGTGGGCCAACCCATCTCACAGAGGAGGCAACCGAGGACAACCTGAGACTCCCACAGCTGGTGGAGGAATGTTTCACAGGCTGCCGCTGAGCGTGGCAGGGCCGCCCCATACTTCACCCTGTGCCTCCCAGCCTGGGCTGGGCACCACATCCTTTGCAGGAGAGGTGAGCTTAGCAGACGACTGAATGCACACATTGCCGCACAGACAGCAGGTCTGGGCCCCTGGCCGATGCTCTCACACACTAGTCGCAGGGCTCTTTCCAAAACATCACATAGCTCCACTCCAGGCCAGAAAGAGCCCAGGGCTGCCTCTAATCCTGGTTCACGGGTTAGCCTTTGGTGGATCACCCAGGAGAGGAGCCCTGGCCAGGCCGCTGGGTGTTTCTGTGCTGACTCGCTTAGGATCGGCCCCTCCATTTGCCCCTCTGAGTCCTTTGCCAGGCCTTGCCACCCTGCTGTGGTCCCAAAGCTGTCCTCTGGGTTCCTGTTGCATTTGTCTGGCCAGTGGGAGGCCCGGGCAAGAGACTGAGGGCGGGAGGAGAGAGGTCTGGGTATTTGTTTCCCAAGTTCCCTTCCTGCAAGGGAGGTCCTTACCAAAGGCACCTTCCCCATGCGGTTCCCTCACCCACACCACCATCCCCTTTGGGTTCCCCACACTCTGGGTACACCTTTGTAAATAGACTCTGGGTAAACTTTCCTTGGTGACCCAGTTCAAGTGCAGGATTTGCTCCCTGCCAGGACCCTCCAGGAGTTCATAACTGTCGGGCACATTCTTCTGACACACCGTCGTAAGTCCAAGGATTAGAAATGTCCAATATGGTGAAGGCCGAGCTTTTCCGTGCCTTTTACCTCACCCTCTGCATGAGTCGAGCCTTCCTAATAAGGCAGAACCACAGAACGCAGCCGCTGGAGGAAATTTGTGAATCAGCCAGCTTCCTTGGTTTTCCCAGAAAGGCAGAGTGACCTGCCCCCAGGAGCTCACTGCGAGGCCCCTGTGGGTGGGTTCACCTTTCCTACTGCGGCTGGCCTGGCCTGTGAGGACAACCTCCCTCCCCACCTGCCCGAAGCTGAAGATGCAATACCTACATGCTTCCAGGCCCTTCCTTTGCCTTTCTTTTTAAATTGTAGTAAAATACGCATGACCGAACGTGTACCTTCTTAATCATTTTTCAGGGCACAGTTCAGTGGCCTTAAGTACATTTACTTTGTGGTGCAGCCATCACCGCCATCGATCTCCAGCGTGTTTCGATCTTCCCAAACTAGAAATTTCTGTCCCCTTTGAACACTAACTCCCCATCCCTCCCCCACTTCCTGCCCCAGCAACCACCACATTCCAGGTGTGTGACCCAGGCCAAGTCGCTGTCCTGCTCTCTGTGTGTACGCTTAGACCCCCATCTGTAAGATGAGATATGATAAGAATAACTCTGACCTCTTAGGCTTGTTCTGAGTCTCAATAAGATAAATTCATGGAAAGCACATGTAAATCAGCCAAGGCAGCAGGTTTACATCTGCCTTACGGAAATAGCATTTTTGTTATTTTGCTATTAGCCAATCTGATACAGTTAAATGCTCTCTTTAACTGTAGGTAAATCCCAAACCTCATTTTAGCCCTAATGCCACCCCAAAGTGCTTCCACTCTTTCCTAGTCCAGACTTCTCTTCAGCCCCTGATCGTGTGTGTGCGCAGCCTCATCTCCCACCAGTTGCCTCTGTTTTCCTCCTGTACCAACAACAGAAATGACTTGTGATCTCCAGAAGAAAATGCCTTCTGTTTTTATTCCCCTATCCCCATGCCTTGACATGAGCTCCTTATTTCTCCCACTTTGCCTGCTGGTGACCTCCTTTATCCAGCCTTCGAAGCCCCGCTTGGATGTCACTTCCTCCAGGAAGCCCTGACTCCCAGAGAGATAATTGCTTCCTCCCCTGGCTATCACCTAGTCTTGTCACGGTGCCTTGTCACCGCCATTATTGCCTTTTTATTGAGCTGACTCCTCTGCCAGACTCTGAGCTCCCAAGGAGTTGGAGTGGCTCTTATTTGTCTCAAATCTCCCAGCATCTGGCACAGCCCAGCACAGAGGGGCCCCAGGGAAATGCTTCTAAGATGAATGAACCCACCTCCAACTCCACAATTCTAACCTAACTCCTCACCCATGGTGAGTGAGCCTCCAGGGCTGGGCCTGCGCTTGTCCCTCCCTATTCCCTGGGTGGCCTCCTCAGGCCAAGCTTCACTGTGTCCACCATGCTTCTGGGAACACTGGCATTTTCCCTGACTGGGGTGTGGGGAGGACAGGGCAGAGACGTAAATCTGCTGCCTTAGCTGATTTATTCTTCTAAATTCCTGTTCCAGAAGTGCGCTGCGCAGGCTCGAGAGACGCAGACCGTAGAAAATCAATGCTGGAGTCGACAAAGCGCAGAATTCCATATGGTGGGTTTAGTTAGGAGGGGGACTGCACATTCAAGGGGCACCGAATCCATCAGCCTGCATTAGGTTCTGGTCTTTTCTGTGATTTCTGGTGTCTGCCAGGCTGGCGGGCTGCACTTGTCCCAAATCCCAGGTTCCCAGGATGACAGCCAAGCCCAGCAAGCTGAGTCCTGCTCCTTTTCTGCCTCTCTCCACCAACTGCTTCTAGAAGAAATTAGGCTTCGTTCCAGGACAAAGGCAGGGGACTTGGAAAGAGACTCTCTCCCTCCAAGGCTTTGCTGTCTGATTGGCCAGTTTGGCAAGATGCTCATCGTTAACACAGCCAAACCTGGAAATACTTAGTGGTCCTGAGAAACGGATCAAGGCTGTAAGAAGCCCTGTCTGAAAGCAAAGTCCTAGGTACCCAGGCTACAGGGCAGAACTCAGGGGCTGGGGAGGGTGATGTGAGAAGCTACGTATCAGGGGTGGCAAGGAGGAGATCGAAATTTTCTTCCTTCTATCTTCTCCCGTTTCCTGGCTGCCAACATGATCTTCCTCCTACAAGGAAGCTCTGTCCGTGACCCTCCCTGGTTCAGAAACCCTCACTGGCTCCCCCCACTGCTCACAGAGGGTCACGTGCTCTAGGTTGGCATTCAAGGCCGCAGGGCCCAGCCCCTTCGGCACTGCTTTCATCTCTATCTACTTTGTATGTATAAGTGGTGCCTCTATCTGTCGCCTTCCTACTTTGCAAGGGGAGATGTGTGTGTTATAATGTGACTTACCGAGTGCCTACCATGTACCAGACGTTTCATATTCATTTCTCTACCTAACTGGGCCAGCACATCTGCTGTGTCAGCATTATTCTTCCCATTTTCAACGGAGGAAAGCGAAGCTTGGAGAAGTTGCCCAGGGCCACAACCCAGGGGAGGTGTGGATGGACTAGGCTGCCTGACCCACGTTCTTTCTGTGGAAACAAGCGCCCCCTTGAGGACAGACTGCTGTCTTCTGAAGGTTTGCGTTCTCTCCCCTCCACAAGTAGGTGCCCTTGGCCATAGACCAAAGGTTCGTGTCCCTGCCAATTTCACGTGGAAATCTAAGCCCCAGTGTGATGGTTCTGGGAGGTGGGGCCTCTGGGAGGTGATTGGGTCATGAGGGTGGAGCTCCCACACATGGAATGAGCACCCTTAGGAGCCTCCAGAGGGCTCCCTGGCCCCCTTGACCATGTGAGCTCATGGTGAAGGATGATGGTTCACAACACAGGAAGTGGGCTCTCACCACACGCCAAAAAGTGCTGACACCCGGATCTTGGAATTCCTAGCCCCCAGATGGGGAGAAATACATGTCTGTTGTTTATAAGCCAGCCAGTCTGTACCATGCTGTTATAGCAGCGGAAATGAACTAAGCCACCCTGTAAAGCATCCACTACCTCCAGCTAGATGGGCCATGAGAGAAGGCAAATTAGGGCAGGACCTATGAAGGCCAAGTCCTCTTAACCCCATCTTGCCATCTCCCCCCAGGTACGGTCCCCCGCAGCCACCCCAGCCTGTACTCCATCCCTGCCATGCTCACCCCTCAGCACAGGCAGTTTCCTCTCCCTGGAATGCAATGCTCACTGCCGGCCCATTCCTGGCTTTCGAGGCCGTAGTTGAAATGCCATTCTTCTGAGGCCCTCTGGAAAGTAGCCCCCTCATCTCTCCCCACTGTGTATTTCTTCACAACATGGATCCCTGTTGTCAGCCTCTTCCTGATCTGTCAATGAGAAAATCAGCAGCGTGAGGGCAGGCTGGTCTGTCTCGGTAGTTATCACACCCCCATGCCAGCTCAGGGCCAGTGGGCTCTTTGGAAACAGTTGTGGAATAGAGGGATGCTGTTTCTTTCTATGCACCCAAGAGGCAGGGCTTCTTCCTTCTCAGCATGTCCGACCCCCCCTAGTAACGGTGGGATAAATGTTTCTCGAAGGAATGAATGCATAGATGGATGGATGCATGAGTGTATGAATGATCATGTTTGGGCTACATTTCAGGTCAGTGGGCGCCCACACCATGAGACTCTGAGAGGGGCACACTAGTGACCCCCATCTCATTCACGGAAGCCTGGAGAAATAAAGTGTGTTAAAAGGTAGCAGACCCCTGTCATTGAGCAGCTTCCACAAGTCAGACTGGGTGCATTTCCTCATTAAATCACTAGGTGGCAACCCATCCAGGCTGCCCCTGATGCACTTCCACCGCTGCTTCCCCAAGGACCCATGACTGTTTAAGCATCTCCAGTGCTTCCCACCGCCCACATTCCCAGGCAGGTCTAACTGCTGAGTTATCCTGTAAGTTTGTTCTGTTGGATATAAAGGTTTTGGTTCAGCCTTGCCTACTCACATAAAGTGTATCAGAGCATGATCCCAAAGTGCAGGTACTTAAGGAGTCGTTAAATGTTCACTAGTATTTATTTACACAAGTACTGATCACTTGTATAAATGTTTATTGAGTGCCTAATATGTGACAGGCACTGTACAAGGGGCTCGGGATACACCAGTGGACTAAACAGGTAAGGATATTTTTTTCTTGTGGCTCTCACATCCTCCCGGGGAAGACAGACAATAAGAAATAAACGTAGGAAGTAAGGGCATCGTACAGCATGGTAGAAGGCAAAAAATGTTATGAACAACAACAACAAAAAGTAACACAAGCTAATGGGGACTAGGAGGCCGAGGGTGGGAGGAGCAGACCGCAATTTAAAATGGAGTGGAACAGATAGGCTTCATGGAGAAGGTGACTTTGAGAAAAGGCTTGAAGGAGGGGAGGCAGTGAGCTGCAGGTGCCTGGGGAAAGAACCTTCCAGAAGGCGGGAGCTTGACTGGCACGTCTGAGAACACAAAGGAGGTCAGTGCGGCTGGAGGGCAGCAGGGAAAGGGAAGAAAAGCAGGGCGGGAGGGGTCAGAGAGGTAATGAGCACCTGATCCCATGGCACCTTGTAGGGACCGTGGCAGCTCTGGCTTTGACCGTGAGAAGATGGACAGGGGCAGCATGATCTGATATATGTTTTACAGACGTCGCCCTGTCTGCTGGGATGGGAGTAATTTCTAGCTCCCTTGGGTGCATGCTTGGATTGCAGCCTTCCACCTCCTGGAGTTGGAATGGGTCATGTGACTTGCTCAACCATTGAAATGTGAATGGAAGTAAAGCGGTTCACTTCTGCAGAAGGGTGGAAAGGCAGTTTGGCCTCTGCTATGTGCCTGGCAAGGCTCCAGGTGGGGGCCGCTCTGCCAGCCTGGGTCTTGCAGACACTATGGCAATGCTACAGTCTGAATGTGCGCTCCACCCTAAATCATATGTTGAAACCTACCCCCCAAGGGGATGGTGCTAGGAGGGGGCCTTTTTGGATGGTGATTAGGTCATGAGGGTGGAGCCTCCACAAAAGGGATCAGTGCCCTGGCACAAGAGGCTCCAGCTAGCTCCCTCGTCCTCTTCTACCATGTGAGGTCACAGCAAGTCTCCTGACCACGCCTGCATCCTGACCTTGGACTTCCCAGCCTCTAGAGCTGTGAGAAAAGAAATTTCCTTTACTTATCAGCTACCCCTGCCTGTGATATTTTATCTCAGGCCAGGTGGACTAAGAGAGAGGAGCAGGGCCTCTCTCCAGGCCTGTGTTGAAGGTGAGTGTGGAGCAAAACCTTTGCTGGTGAGGTGACTAGGCTTTCAGGTGTTTGTGTTCCTGCAGGGTAACCTGGCCTGGCCTGCCTGCTAGAAGCAAGAGGGAAGGAGAAGACCTACTAGCAGGTTACCATGATCGTCCAGGTGAGAGGTGTTGGTAGCCTACACAGGGTGTTAGCCATGGGGATGCTGAGGATGGTGGATTCTGTACATGAGTTTTACCTCCTTGGGTGCCGGATACTATCAAGTTCATTCACATGTTCTTGGGCCTTGTTCTGGGATACAGTTAAGTTATTTGGAAACACTTTGACCCAAATTTTACATCTTATCTTTATGTGTCTTAGGCAGTAGCAGACTGCATTTAATCTAGGGTTAATTTTTCCCCACTCCTGAGGCCAGAGGCTTCTTGGACATTCGATGATGCTCTGTGAGTTAGGAGGTTTTCCACTCTTGCTGTTGGAGAGGGGCGCTGCTCCTGGCCCTTTGTGAGCTCTGGCCCCATTTGCCCCTCATCTCTGCGGGTGATTCTTCTCCAGCCTTGGGTATTTTTTTCATGTGCATGTGCTGGGAACACGCCACTCACTACACAGAGCGGCCCTCTGCAGATCTCTCTAGAGCTCTCTCTGAGAATCCTTCTTCTCTCCACTGCTTTGCCCTGCAGACTCTAGCTGTCCTGGCTTCTACTATATTCCCAATTCCTTTTCTGCAGCTCAGGCAAGGGGCCTGTGGTCAGGGCATCGTAGGGCTCCTCTCACTTTTTTTCCTTTCTAAAGGATTTTATTTGTTTCTTTTTAGGGAGAGAAGAAAGGAGGGGCGAAGAGAGGGAGAGAAACATCAATGTGCAGTTGCCTCTTGCACACACCCCACCAGGGACCTGGCCTGTAACCCAGGCGTGTGCCCTGACTGGGAATCGAACCAATGACCTTTCAGTTAGCAGGCTGGCACTCAATCCACTGAGCCACATCAGCCAGGGTTCTTTTTTTCTTGTTCCTCAGGAGCCACTGTCCTTTGTTGTTCGTGTTCACTGCCCTGACCGCCATTGTTCTGACAGGTGTTAACTGATATTCCCATTGTATGCAAAGACTGCAATGCAAATTCAACCGTTCATCAGTTGATGGGCATTTGGGTCATTTCGACCTCTTGGCTGTTGTGAATAGTGCTTCTGGTGTCACCACAGGGGCCAGGGCAGATCTGCCTTGGGCCGGCAGGTAGTGTGTGGGCCCTTGACCTTATGCAGGAAAGATTCCACAGCATGAGTCCAGGTGGTTTTGGAGAGTACATTTCTTAAAGCTGGAGACAGTGAAACCAAGGAAGGGCTGGGGTAGAAGAAGCAACAGGAGAGAGACTAGGAGGGGCTCCACTTTGGCTCTCTAGACCTGTTATGGGAAAGAAGCGAGCCAGGGCGGGGCTGCTCTTAGCTCACTGGGAAGCAAGAGTCACAACGAAGGAAGGGAGCCAAGGCGGGGCTGCTGTCAGCTCACTGGGAAGTCACAGAAAAGGGGGCTTTGGAGACGAGGTCAGCCCAGAAAGAGCTGTTGCTGACCACTGCTCTCCTGGTTACAAGTCTCGTGAGAACCCTTAGAGTTAGGAGGGAAAAGTGAAGATGCAGGCCTGTTGCATCCTTTGTCTTGAAGGTTTTTATCTCTCTTCTGCAGGCCTGGAATCCTAGGGGAGGTCTCACAGGAGAGTCTTAACAGAATATTCATTAGTTTTCCAGGGGTGTCCTTCAGGAGGTCAATTCGCCCAAATGAGCATGTAGGGGAGTTTAGGATCATTCTCTGGTCAGCTTCACTGCTTTACTTTTATTTGGGGTCTGTCTGGCTCTAACCAGGTTTTTTGGTATTTGTTTCCCTGACTTCACCCGTCCGTGGGTTTGGCTGGCACAAACTCCACGAACTGGGTCTCTCTTGCCTAACTCCTGGACCAAGGTGTTTTACACTATGTACTTGCTGGTTAGGGAGGAGAGGTACAAACCATTTACTCTCAGGAGTCTTCGGTTAGGGAAGACAAGGTCTTGTGATTCACTAGCTGGCTGCACGTTGGTCAAATTGTTCGGCCCCATTTAATTAACTTGTCTCAGTTTCCACCCATTCCACTTGCCAAGGAATTTTCCTAGCTTCTCACTATCCTGCCTCATTAGGAACGTAGGCATATATGTTTTGTTTGAACACCTGTTTTCAATTCCGTTGGATACATACCCAGGAGTGGAAATGCGGGGTCAAAATGACTGAGTGACTAGAGCAATGAATCTGCATCAAATTTTGCATTAAGCTTGAGCAGTCCTCCATGAAATCTATTCAGATGATTCGAAAGGCCATGGCTATGGGCAACTGGTGATTGGCAGCTTCATCAGGACCATATGCCTGCTCATACATCACATCTTGTACAGAGTGTTTTGGTGAAACATCAAATCACCCAGGTAACTCAGCCCCACTACAGCCCAGATTTGGCACCCTGAGACTTCTAGCTTTTCCCAAAACTAAAATCACCTTTGGAAGGGAAGAGATTTCAGACCATCGATGAGATTCAAGAAAATATGTTAGGGCAGTTGATGATAATTGGGAGAACTGTGTGAGGTCCCAAGGTGCCTGCTTTGAAGGGGCTGAGACATCAGTGTCCTGTGTACAATGTTTCTTGTATCTTGTATCTTCTTCAATAAATGTCTCTATTTTTCATATTATGTGATTGGATACTTTCTGGACAGACCTCATACATGATTTGCTAATGCTTTCTCACATTCTGGGGGAAAAAAGAAAACAAAACCAAACCCATTCTTCTAAATAGATTTTGGACCCAGGAAGAAATCAATAAATGTGCTCTTACTGTGATTAAGAAGCCAATGATGTTCCTGCCTCATGCCCCAGGGCCCAGGGCTGCCTCTGTGTCAAGAACAGGTGGTGGAGGTTCCTTCAGGCACCGAGAGTCACAGAAGGGCCAGGGGACAAAGGCCAGGGAGGAAGAGCCACCTGGGAGTAGAGTCAGGAGCAGGGTGGCTTCGAGGGTGGCAACAGGCCCTTCTGGAGAAGCTCGTTGAAAGGGAAATGAATTCAGGAGACTGAAGCTTTACAAATAGATGCATTAAATGGCACTGGGGATAATGGGAAGTGCTGTGGGGAATGGAGATCAGTATTTGCTGCTTTCAATTGACCAGACCACGAAGTGAGAGAGGAGAATTGGACCTAGAACATCAAGATTCTGAATGAAAAGCAAGTGGAAATAAGATGGGAAATGGAGGGGAGGGGAGATGAATGTATTGTGAAGTCAGAAAGGGAAAAGGAGCAATTCAGTTAGGGATGAATAATTGAGCTGGCTGTAAAAGGCGGCTGGCACGGGAAGGGGATGGAACAAGCTGAATGAGCGATGCCCGGCCATGAGCTGAAAGGGGCGGGACTGGAAGAATGAAATGGCAGGAAACTGGTCTCTCCTGGCTTCCAGTCGTGTACACCAGGCAGTGCAGATACGCCCGAGGACATCCTGGACACCGCTGGGATGGGCTCCCACGGAGGGTCAGCCCTCGGCTGGTTCTAGACAAGGCTTGCATTGTGGCGGCGCTATTGTTGGGGGCCTGCAGGGCCGGTGGTCCAGAGTGTGACGCCCACAGCGAGGAGGGGCATGGCCCTGTGCTCAGCAGGCAAGGCCTCAGGAATAAGCTGGGGAGGCCTCTGCTCTCAGGGACAGCCCACGGGGCTTTTTGTGTACAATGGTGGGTTTTGCTGGCCACTTGATAATTTGAGCAAATTCTTTTGTATATTTTCTTCTTTCCATAATTTTTTGGAAGGAAGGGGCACATAATATATATTATAGCATATAATGTGTATAGTATATCATATATAATATAGTATATACAGTATATAATACATATATATGTAATGTATACATATGCTATATAGTACACTATACACTATATGTACATATATACATGTGAGTATATATAGTCTATATTTCCATATATGTAGTCTATATATTAGGCTATTACATAGCCTAATGTATACCCATATATACATATATGAAATATGTATCAAATAATGTATTTTTTTCACATAACAAAGGCACTCTCTGGAACACCAAACATGTAAAGCAAATACTCACAGAACTAAAAGAAGAAATAAACAACAACATGTTAATAGTTGGGGACCATAATACTCCACTCTCAGCATGGCTAGGGCACGCAGACAGAGAGGCGAGGAGGAAATGGGGGGTCTGATCCACATCATATGCCAGATGTGCCTGTATCTTAGTATCTTCTAAGAGAGGTCATACTTCAGGCCACAAAACATGTCTCAACAAATTCAAAAAGATAGAAATTATCTTTTCCGACTATAATAGTATGAAACTAGAAATAACAGGAAAAAGGTTAAAAAATTCACAAACATATGAAAATTAAAAACAGCATATCAATGAACAGCCAATGGATCAAAGGAGAAATCGAAAGGAAAATGAAAAAAATATTTTGAGACAAATGAAAATGGAAGCACGACATACCAAAATGTACAGGATGCAGCAAAAGCTGTTCTCAGAGGGTAGTTTATAGCAATAAATGCACACATTAAGTAAACAACCTAGCATCACACCTCAAGGAACTGGAAAAAGAAGAATAAACTAAGCCCAAAGTTAGCAGAAGGAAGAAAAGAATATAATTGGAGCAGATATAAACGGAATAGAGAACAAAAAAAAATGGAAAAGGTTTACAAAATGAAGAGTTGTTTCCTTGAAAAGATGAAATTGACAAACCTTTAGCTAGACTCACCAAGAAAAAAGAGAGAAAGGAATCAAATAAGTAAAATTCTATGTGAAATAGGAGACATTCCAGTGAACACCACTGACATACAAAGTGTCGCCAAAGACCACCACAAATAATTATGTGCCAACAAATTGGACAACTTAGAAGAAATGGATATATTTTTGGAATCATCCAACCCACCAACACTGAACAGTGGGAAATAGGAAATGTGGACAGATTCATGATGACTAAGGAGATTAAAATGTAATAATAATAATTAAAAACTTCCTAACAAGAAAAGTCTAGTACTTTCATAATTCACTGGTGAATTCTATCAAACATTTAACATAGAATTAACACCCATCCTTCTCAAATTCTTCCAAAAAAATCAAAGAGGGCGAGACACTTCCAAACTCATTTTGTGAGGCCAGCATTACCCCGATAGCAAAGCCGGATGTGGACACTGCAAGGAAAGAAAACTACAGGCCAATGTCTTTGGTAAACGCCGTAGTAAACATTCTGAACAAAATACCAGCAGACCGAATCCAACAGCCTGTGACACGAATCATACACCGTGACCAAGTGGGACTCATCTCCGAGCTGCAGGATGGCCCAGCGTAGGCAGATAGATACACGGGATGCATCACATTAATAAAATGAAAGATGTAAGTCATGTGATCCTCTCAACAGCTATAGAAACAGCATTTGACAAACTCCAACTCCTTTCATGATAGAAACTCTCAAGAAATTGGACTTATATGGAATGTTCAACATCATAACGGTCACTCATGACAAGCCCAAAGTAACGCTATACTCAATGGTGGAAAGTTGTAAGCCTGGGCTGTGGGACTCAGGTCTGGGTTTGACCCTGTTTCTGCTGCGGAGTAACTAGGAGTCTCATGTTCTCTTCTATAGATGGGCCTCCCCGGGTTACTGTGAGGGTTAAACGAGCCAGTCTACGGCAAGAGCCTGGCACGCAGCAGGTGATCGTTAAAAGGTAGCTTTATCAGCTAGTGCGTCAGCCTTGGGCTGTTGCGGCTCTTGGATCTTTAAGCGTGAGCCCTGGCTCCCACCAGATGGGGGCAGTCTCTGCCTTCTTATTCCCCATTTGCTGGGGAAGCCCTCCTCCAATAGCAAGCTAACTAGCCACCAGAGGGCTTTGTCACCTCTCTTGAGAGCATCCTCTGGTGGACAGATAGAGTCTTGGATGCAAGGCAAACCCACCGGGTTCTAATTTGTTTCTCACTCGATTGCTCCCTCATCTGAAATGAGGGGTCAGACAGCCCATCACTCCACGTTCCCCCGGGTGGGGATTGACACCCCCATTCCAGGCTCCCTGCCCCTCCCCACCCGGATACTCCACATGAAAACCAAGTCGTGGGGCGGCAGTGCTGAGCTTGAAGCTGCAGTCAAAGGTGTGCACCCTCCCATTCATCTGCCTTCTGCTCCACCAGCCCCCATGGACTCGGAAGATGCGGGGTGGGTGGGGTGATGCAGCTCCAACCTTAGTAAGTCATTCACAATTCACGGTGGTTCCACATGGGGCCAGTGGGGTGAGGGCGTGCTGCTCGAGGAGGGCCAGGATGCAAGGTGAGGTGGGCGAGGCCAGGGGAGGCATTGGGGGTTCACTTTTCAAGTAATGAGAAACCGTTGCATGATTTTAGAGCAAGGTGTGACCAAAACTTGCCACTTTCTAGAGGGAACTTCCTCTCTGAGCTCTAAATGGTGGGGGCCATGTGTCCAGCCAGGGGACTTGGTGTTGCCCTGGCGCTCACCCATCCACAGTGAGCCCCACTTCTGGTCTGGATGGACCTTTTATTATACCCACTGCCCCTTTTGCACCCTCCACGCTGCCTCCAGAAGGGTCCTTGTGAAAAGTAGCCCCACCACTCCTTGTGGTGCCCATCACCCGCTGGGTGAAGTCCAGCCTCCTTAGCCTGGTTGGTGGGGCCCCCATGACCTGGGCCCTGCTCCTCCTCCAGCATCACCCCTTGCCTTTGCCACTTACTCTCATGTGTCCCCTGGTCTGGGAAACAAGGGACCCCATTCCTTCAGACCTCTGGGCCTTTGTCATGCTCTTCCCATGGTCTGGAATGCTTCCTCCCTCTGGCTGATCTAGCAAACTCCTCATCATTCATGGAGGCCCAATTTAAAAACACTTCATCCCAGAAGCCTGCCCTGATTTCCCCATGCTTGACAAGGGGCTTGTTTGTATTGGTACACTTTTGGTAGAATGCAACAGAATACTCAACCAAAAGCCATTGAAGCACTGAGAAATAATATTTTGTTGAACGAGCAGCAGTCTGGATGTAACCCAGCCTCAAAATCAGTACTTTCTCAAGAGCCCCCAAGGTTCCCTTGGCTGGGATTGGATCCCCTGCGTGTTCTACAGGAACCCCAGGTGAGGAATATGGGGTTACCTGGTGCATGCCAATCAACCCGCTTCTGTTGTTGGATCTAGTGGAAAACCATCTGGTTGAAATCGGGTTTACATTAGCAAGGGAGGAGGAAAGGCCATCACTTAGCATGGCATCTGCCTCTGAGACGGTCCCAGTGGTCCCACCTGCTAGCAGCCACACCCAGTGAAGTCCCCTCCTGCATCGCACGGGCTGGTCCATGTGACCAAGCGTATAGGGCAGAAGTGACGGCGTGTATGCCTCTTCTTCCCCCACAAGCTTGCAATGCCTTGTTTTTCTGCTTGTCTAGGCCCAGGGGTCAGAGCATGTGTGCATGTGTGAGCATGTGCACGTGTGAGCACGTGCACGTGTGTGCATGTGCAGTCTAGTTGCCAGTCCTTTCCTCAAGGCTCCTTCCCACCAGGCTGGACTCAGGAGTATCCCCTGTCCTCTGTGTGCCTGGGGCTGCCAAGGGCTGTGGCACAAAGTGGCCTCAGAGGATGTGTAGGGAATCAAAGAAATGAGCAGGATGCTGGGGCGGGTGAAATACACTTCGCTGCCATGGCAACTGAAGCGTGGAGAGCTCTGGGCAGCCTGGGCCCCTCTGAGGAGCTGGGAGGTTTGGAAGTAATTTTTTCTCTGAAATGACTCAGGAAGGGGAAGGCAGTTTCTGTTTCGCCACCCTGGAAAGAGGGTACCAGAAGCAAGGAGGAGGGTGGGGGGAGGCAGATGAGCGCAGGTGCTAGCTCAATGCACCCCCAGGTACACAGCCTCTCCATTCCATGTCCTCAACTACAGCCACCGTAGCCCCTCCAAGTCTGCCTTTTGCTTACTGACCACCTACTGTGTGCTAGTCTCTTGGCTGACCGTTTTCTGCCCAGCTCCAGTCTATAAGCCTCACAAGGGCAGAATCTGTGTTTGCCTGTCTTGTCAACAACATCGTGCCTAGCACATAGTAGGCACATGCATTTTGTGAGTGAAAGAATAAATAATATGAGTGAGTGGGTGATCTGACTCCTCATGGAAGAGATTAAAGCAGGTTAGCTATGGGAAGAATCAGGCACCAGGGGTGGAAGGGTGGGTAGGATGGGAGAAATATTCCAGGCACAGGGAACAGCATGTGCAAAGGTCCTGGGGTGAGAAAAAGCTTGTGATCAGAACCTATGCATGCTTCTTAGGTTTCATAAATGGTTCGTCCCTTCTACTGCATGGCCTTGTGGGGTAAGTCAGGGAGTGTACACTGTCATGGTCTGGAGAACAGGCCACCTGGGCATGGCTCCGCCACCGAGTTGCCGTGCTCACCTGGGGTACTTGCTCCTGTCTCCTAGCCTGCCAGATGGGCATAACAGCAGAACCCACCACATAGGGTCTCTGTGTCATAAGTGAACTTGGGGATGTGAAGTACTGAGATTATGTCAGATATTACCTCATGGGGAATGGAAATGTGCAGAGGCAAACCCTACTGGGTGTGTTGTTGGGGCAGCCAAGGCAAGGCAGGGGTGAGGGGGGTGTTGAGCAACCCCCTGCTAGAGGGTGGGAGCCTGCTCGCAGGCCTCCTCCTCACCGATCAGAGGGAACATTTGGTCTAAAGGATCTGTCCCTTGGCGTGAGGCCCCCAGCTCTGGAGAGTTGGAAACTGTGTGCAGGGCCCATTGCCTCCATTTCCAGACAGTTCCAAACAGAATCGAGCATGGCTGCTTTATGGGAATGACACACAGCTACTATTTTTTTTTAATTTGAATTACACGTCGATTTTTTTTTAACATTTTATTTATTTATCTTCAGAGGGGAAGGGAAGGAGAGAGGGAGAGAGGGAGAGAAATATCAATGTATGGTTGCTTCTCATGAGTCCCTTGCTGGGAACTGGCCCGCAACCCAGGCATGTGCCCTGATTGGGAATCGAACTGCGATCCCTTGGTTCACAGGCCCACGCTCAATCTACTGAGCTACACCAGCCAGGGCGCACACAGCTACTATTTTAAGGTGGCCGTGGAGTGCCCTTGGTGCTGTGGGTCTCTTGTCCTGGGCCCGTTGGAGGAGCTGGAATGGCTAAGCGGCAGGGCGAGGAGTGGGACCCTCCCCTCAGCTGAGTCTCAGGCAGACCCTGGGAAAGGCAAGGTTGAAGAGGAAATCAGACAAAACAGGGGGACCCCCAGTGGGGCCTCCTCACAGGACAGAGAAAATGGTTAAAATCAGAGGCTGTGCAAAGCCCATAGGATGTTAAGTCAAGCAGGAAGATCCCTTTCCCAAAAGAACGAGACGGGGCGTGTGGGTCAGAATCTCAATTTCATCAGGCATGTTTGAAATTTTAAGTGAATCTTTTCATGTATTACTTGTGTCATTAAAACACAGAATAAAAATGTTTTTAAAAACATTATGAAAGGCTTCTTTGACCTTGGGGTTGGATTGGTCCAAAAAACATTTCTCCTTTGGATTCAGACCTAAGGAACCCCGATCTCTCCTCTCTGGGGCTTCATCTCCTCACCCTCACATGTGTTGGATTTGTAAGTTACCAAAAAAACCCAATGATGACAATTCTAACTAAAAGACACCCACCTCCCTTTGCCCAAAGGCCGTGAGAAGATGCTTGTTCTCACGGATGTCTCAGCCTTCCAGGAAATTCCCGAGCGCTGGAGGCAGAGCTGGTGGGTGCACCACCCCCAGCAGTGATTAGAGGCAGTGCCCTGTGGGGGTGGGAGTGGGAGATAAATGCCCCTAAGTGGATGTGTGGGGGTGTGGATCACCCCTGGGGTGTCTTTTTATTGTCTTGGTGGCCTGGGGGAGGGTGCAGAGAGCAGGCTGAGCCCTCTCCGATCTGATGCAGTCCCACTCCCTGGCCTGATAGACTTCTGGTTACTCCCCAGCGCTAATCCCATAAACTTTCCTCAAAATCTTGGTGTCCTCCCTCTGGTGCCATAGAAAGAATGTGGGAGAGCCAGGCAGATCTGCCGCTTGCTGGCTGTGTGACCATGGGCAAGTTACTTTGCCTCTCTGTTGCCTTCTGAGCTCTATAATGACACTACCCGCCCCTCCCTCTCGAGGGGATTGAGCGGAAGGAAGGAGATAAGGGGTGTGACATGTCCAGGATGAGGCCTGCCCATGGTCAGTACCCAGTATGTGTGCCTGGCTCCCAGTGGGGTCACAGATGGACCATCCCTGGGCACATGTCCGCCCCCAGGGCAGCTCCGGGCTGAGTCTCCAGGCTTCCTCCCTGGGCAGAAGGTGCATTCTGCCTGATGTCTGCAGGGGAGCTGGGATTGTTTTTAGAATGACCCAGATCAGCCTGGGCACACCACCCCTGGGGGCCTTGTCTGCCCACAGGGGCTGCCTGGGGAGGCCTCCAACTGCCCTCCGAGCTGAGATTCGGGAGGAAAACTGGGTGACTCATCAAAGAGAGGGATGCCAAGTCAGGGGATCAAAACAAGATGGAGAAAGACTTTTTCCCCCCAGGGATCATGAGGCACTGGGTAAGGGACCCAGACTTCATCAACTCTTTATGAGGCTTAAAAGAACCCATGCAAAGAGCCCCAGCTGGGTAGCAGGGGGGAGTGTGGGGTGAGAAGGGGGAGAGGCCTTGATCTGTGGCAGCCCCCTGCCCCAGCCTGGGATTAGCTGAGTAAGGCACTTTGGGGTGACAACTGTTCCCCTTTCCTAGAGGCTTCTCATTGGGAGGGGCCAGCAGCAGCAGGCCTACCGAGGGCCAGGCCTTTCCACAACCTTTGTGTTGTCGTCATCCAACTGTGCTGCCTCCCCACCGTGTGGATGAGGGGCAGAGAGCAGGGACTTGCCCAAGGTCACACTGCTTTGAACCGGCTGAGCCAGGAGTGAATGAAAGGAAACCACTCACCTCTATGGAGCACCTGCTGTGCTGGGTGCTGGGAGTACAGTAATGAACAAAGCAAAACTCTGACCCATGGACTTGTTTTATTTATGAGGTGAGATGCAATAAACAATTAATAAAGAAAAATGTGCAATAATTTTGAGTAAGGGTACATGCTATGTGAGTAACACAAATGGAGTGGAGGATGAGAGACAGGATGGTGTGTAGGGAGAAGCTGCCATATTCTATGGGGTGACAAGGAAGGAGGGGATGACATTTGAGTTGAACCCTATGAACATCCAGAAAAGCATTTCTGGTGGGAGGAACAGCAAGCGCAAAGGCCCTGGGGCTGGTGGGTACTTGATGCGTTTGAAGCATCGCAAGAAGGCTGGTGCTGTGTAGGGAGGGCAGGGTGGTAGGAGATAGAGCTGGCAGGGGGGAGTAGGGGCCAGAACATGGGGGACCTTGACAGCATGGCAAGGACAGATCCTTACGGAAGAATAAATACTAGGTGCTGTGATGCAAAGGGCAGATGCATACTGTCCACTCGTGGTCTCCCCCCGAGCACCAAGAGGGGGCCAGGAACACTCTGCCTGCAGAAGAACAAAACGTTAGGCGTTCACACATCTGTCTTCACCACCATCCTCTGCCTCATCCCCATTATTTCCTTAGCGTGGCAGCCAGTGCTGGGCTGGGGGATGCACACGTTGTCTGCTCTAATGCATGCTTCACGGCACCCCTGTCTTGCAGATGGAAAGCTGAGGCTCATCCAGGATGGACTTACTCAAAGTCCCACAGCTGGAAATAGGGCCCATCTGGGCCCAGACCTGTGAGGTGACGCTTTTAACCCAGGGCAAGTCTTTGAGGACCCTGACATGTCTGCTGCTGTGGGATCCCTGTCCCCAGACATGGGCCCCCCACACCCCTTCCTGCTCAGGCAGAGCACTGGATGCTCCAATCTCCAGCCCCCCCTCCATTAGCATTATCAGCCTCTGATAGGGAACCACCAGCCCTGCTGAGAGGGCTGGGGTGGGGGGTATCTGGTGAGGAATTCCACCCTAGCGCCTTCCTGACCCACTGCTCCATGAGCAACTGTGAGGATGGACACCGGAGCCTCCTTCGGAGTGAGAATGAGGCTGGAGCCATTTAGAAGCAGGTGTCGAAAGTCTCAAAATGTTCTCTTATCCTTTGGGCCACCCAGGACTTCTGCTTCCTCGCACTTCTCCAGGAGCAATCATGGGTATGTGCAAAGATCAATGCACATGCAGTGGGGACACACACATTAGCGAAACAGCCGTCTGTGACCACTACCTGTTGCAGCCGGTTGTAGCCCACGTCCAGACCGCCCCACTTGTGACATATTTTGAGAGTCAGCCCTGCATACCACAAAGCCCATTGCATTCCTGGGGTCAAGAGGGAAAAACCCAGAAACAACCTAAGTGTCCAACAAGAGGGGATTGGTTGAATAAGTCGTACTGACATAATTTTAAATGCATAGCAATTAAAAACTACACTTCTGAAGACTAGATAAAGTTCGGGGAAAATCATTATAATCTATTAAGTGAAAAAGGGTTACGAAAGAGCACGTCCCGGCCTTGAAGAAACAGTATCCATTTTTCTGATTCTGACCACGTGGCGCACTGAGCTGACACTTCTCCTCCCTCACCACAACTGATGGAAACGTCTAGAAGTGCTGGATGATGTAAAACAAAAGTAGTACAAACACTGTGCTGAGCTTAAATAAAGGGGCATCTCCTCTGGGACCAGGGACGTGGCCTGACACGCGTGTGGCAGGCAGGCAGACCGAGAGGCCTTGACGGGGTAGGGAGCTCAGCAAGGTGCACCCTCCGCCTGAGTCACTCAGACCACCCTCTGAGTATTTATAGGTCTGTGCACATTGTCCAGCCTGGGACGCTGAAGAGAGTGGCAGTCCCTTCCCCCCGGGTCCCTGAGTGAGGGCACAGAGAACAGAATTCTCCACTGTTCCCTGACAGACATGGAGAATAAGTAAGAAGCAAACCTCCGTGGTCATGTCAAGTCACTGAGAGTCTGGGCGTGTTTGTTGCCACCACATACCTAACCTCACCTATCCTGATGGCCCCAGCCCTCTACGGAAACCTCAGTCCAAACATGGTCTCCGCTTCAGGCCCTGGGTAAAAATAAAAAAGCATTGCCTGAGACTCTGAAATCTCAGGCCTGCACCAGGTGAGTGAGTGGAGACTGGATTTATGCCCCTGACTAGCAGAGGAAGCCTGGACCAAGGCAATGCTGTGAAAACCAGTCTTGACTAGCGAAATCGAAGGAGTTCCTGAAAGGGCACTTGGAAACCTGGTTTTCAAAGACATTTCTCTAGCCCAGGGCGCATGAGAAGCCACAGAAATCACAGCCCTGGGAACAGACGAGCCTATAATAAAAAACTACAAACTCACGAGGCAAATGGTCAGCCACAGGGCAGAGGCAGCCAAGAAAGCACACTAGGAGATGTGTCACACTCTGTGAGGCAGCAGGACAATCAGACCGACACTAAAACACATTTTCCCCCCAAAGGAGTCTGAACAATGTAGCCTTAAGTTATTTTAGGTAATGAAATGAAGAACATGAAGTTAAAGACATGGTGGACTCCTTTGGTCAATTTTTGGCCTAAAAATTCCAACCCACACTCACCCTGGGATTCATACGTCCACCGAGGATCGACAACTCCCTGACATTTCTATGTGAGGTTTCAGATTCGCGCTATTCCTAGTATGCCGGTCTTTTCCTATCCATTAAAGAGATATTCATATCTCTTGATGGTGAGAACAAAGAGAATAAATATGCCTGAGTGTACCTATGTGTGTGCAAATGCCTAGCAAACATGGTAGGTATAGAACACAGAACTAAGTATGCATATGGGTGTGGGTATACATGGAATGGTATGAATGCATGTGTATACACTGGTATATAATACTTGCACAGCAATGTGCCATTTCTACAGGCATAAGCATGCAGATCATACCTATCTGCAGAATGATTTAAATGGTGGCTTTGAGAACAAACGAGGAACCACAAGAGAAGACAAGATGCCCCGAAAGCACAGCTAGCCGCCCAGGAAAAAGACTGGAAGGAAGTCTGTCCTCGTTCCCCTTCTAGTGTTATTTCTGGGTGGCCGGAAACCAGGTGGCTTTCATTTTCTCCTTTAAGTTTTTCTGTTGTCCAAAATGTCTATTATGACTAAAAAGGATGTTTTTTTTTAGTATGCATTAAAAACTGACTTTGTTTAACCACACAGGAAATACATATGTACAATGAAAAGAAGTAAAGCAATGAAAAAGAAATTAAAATATAAGAAAGCAAATGGTATTGCTTAGGAAAAATATCTTTTTAAAACTCAGGGTTGGAAGGTTACCTTTCCATTTTCCAGGGTGGGTATTGTCATTTTGCGGAGGGGAGCGAAGGAGGTTCTTGGCTTAAGCCCATCGCTGGTTCCGACACCGAGGCCTGCATTCATCTCTGGGGCAGTTGGTGACCACAGTGGGGGAATCACCTGGGGAGCCCTGCACCTCCTGAGTGGGAGTTTGGGAATCGACAGTCACTTCATGGTATTTTTTGAGGGCAGCTTAGCTTATTTCTTTAGGAAAAAATGAAGCAACACAAGTCGATGGTAGAAAACATGGTAGTGGACCAAAAAATGCATAGAGGTACTTACTCCAAGAATGATTGAGAGTCGCCCCATCTGGGGCTCTGTTTCGCTCAATTTCTTAAACATGTGCTGTCCGCCTTGCTCAGCGCCAGGCTCACAGAGAACACAACGGGACTGTGAGACACGCTCCTGGCCTCGAGGGTCTTATCATCAGCTTGAGAGAAGCAGCCACAGAAACAGACTTGTCTAACTTTAGCATGAAGGAATGTGCTAGAAGAGTATGGTGTGGCCCCCAGGTTCCACAGAGCAGCCAGGGAGCTTCAGAAAGGGCAGGAGCTCCAGGGACCCAGGTGGCAGGGATAAGTGGACATTCTCCCAGGGATGAATTAGTAACAACTGTCACCTGGGTGCTGTCTCTCTGCTAGGAGCATTGGGGACAGCAGCCAGTCCGGGTCAGGGTGCGGGGAGGCACCTGAATCGACAGCCCCTCTGGGCTGTGCCTCAGGGGTGGGTAACCCCTACAGGAAACCAGGCTGCAGGTACCAGGAAGAGGGTACTAGGTACAGGAAGGCCACCCCCCTGGCCTCCTCGACCCAGCCCTGAGTCCAGGCTCTGCTTCCCAGTAGCTATGTGGGACTGGGCAGGTTGCTCAGCCCGTGGACCCTTCTGTTCCCTTATTTCTAAAATGGGAATGACAACTCCAGTTCTGGGGTGGGGATGAGGATGAACTGAGCATTCTGTGCGATGAGATCAGCAGGAAGAAGAGCTGTGGGTTGGAGTCCCAGAGTTCAGGAGGAAGCTGGGCGGTGAAGAGCCCTTGACCCTAGGCCGAGTTTCACACTCGGGCTCCCAAGGCCACAACTGCCCCGGGATCTGGCCATTTCACAGCTGTGGCAGCTCAGGCCAGTCACGTTCCAGCCTTGGGCCTCAGTTTCTGCATCTAAAATGCTGTGGCTCTGCCCCGCCTGCCTCCCAAGGCAGCTAGGAGGATCCAAAGCGAGGAGAGCCTTGTAAATGGTGCCAGTTGGGATGGGCCCCTTAGGGGGTATGAAAGAGAAGAACATACACAGGAGGGGCACCAGCAGGAGCAAGGGAGAGAGGGTACTGTTGCACCCACTAGTACTCCCAGGCTGGTGAGTGCGATATTCTAATAAGAGCTTCTATTTCTTCAGCTCCTGCCCTGTGCCAGGCTCTGTATAAAGTGCTGAGGCCACAGAGGCAGCACAAGGGACACAGCTCCTGGCCGCTTGGAGCTTAGGCATGGGACTGGAGTTCGAATAACCTGGGAGGTGCTCTGAGGGGGCAGTAATAGGGACCTGAGTTGGTCTGGAATCGGGGAAGGCTTCCTGGAGGAGGTGGTTCTAAACTGACAGCTGACATGAAGGGGGTCACTGGGCCTGTAGGTGAGGGAGGGGGAAGAGCCCTCTGAGCAGTGGGGAGGTGCTGCAGGAGCCCTTCGGCAAAAGGGAGGGCCTTGTGCTGGGGAAACCAGTTCAGGCTGAAGAAGTGCAGGCTGGGATTGTCAGAGGGACAATTTTTCCCTGATGAGGGACAATCTACGCCAAGGGGCCTGTTCGGAAGCACATTCTGTTGTTAGGATCCCAAGACAAGCCAATGAAATGGGAGCTCTCACTCTCCCAGGGCGCTGGCCCTCGGGGAGGTTGAATGCCTCACGCAGGGGCACTCAGCCCACAGGACGGGGAGGGAGCGTTCTGACCCAGGGGAACGTGGCAGAGAAGACACCTTGAGCGCGGTGGGAATGTTGCAGAGATGAGGTGGGCATGCTCCTCTGGGGACTAGGGAGCCCCAGAGGTCTTAGAACACAGCAACCACTTAGCTCTTATGTCAGAAAGCTTGTGATGGTTGCCAGGAACAACGTGATCAGGACCGGCCACGCCCCATGCCACATTTGGTCATGGTCAGCAGTGATCTCAGCCCTCTTTCTAAGCAGAAAGCGCTGCTGGTCAGAGAATCGGAGTTCAACTGGAGGTCGCCGCTGTGACCCCTCAGCCCTGTGGAGGAGGGCCAGTTGCTTCCTGTGACACGTCTGTTCCAGGACAACGGGGCCATAGAGAGGGCCCAGGGTTCAGAGCACCCTCTGCTCACCAGCCCAGGACATCCCCTATGAGCCTGGGAGAGGTGACAAGATGCCCTGAGCACCTCCTGGCCTGGCTCTGCTAACCCACCCTAGAGTCCAGAAAGGCTGAAAAGTGCCCCCCACAGGCCGACCAGTGAAAGTGGGTCTTTACCACTTTTCACCCTCGTTGCAGGATTCACTACATTAACACCTTCCATTTATGGCAGATGTGCTTGGTTTTCTTTTTAAGCTGGTGATAGGAAGTTAGCTTCAATACATTTCCACTAAATAGATTTGAATATTAAATCAGGATCCATTTAAAGAAAAGCACCTTTAGTAAGGAATGCGGGGGAGGCGTGGGGGTACGCAAACTGGCCTGCCACTCAGGAACAGCAGGGGTATGGGAAGTGTCACCTCCTGTGAGCCCCATGGCAGCTCCAGAGTGGGGACTGTCACCCCCACTTTATAGCTGGGAAAGCTGAGTCCCTCGAGAAGTGAATTTCTGCTTTGCCTCACTGCCGGCAAGGGACAAGCCAGTTCTGGAACCTGGGTATGTGTCCCTGACACCCCACTCCACCCCACCCCACCCTGAAGTTCAGCTTGTCTGGGCAGTGGGAAGCCTTCCCCAGGTCCCCAGGCTGCTCCTGGGCGACATGGGTTTGAATCCAGGCCTCGGCTCGATAGTTTACCAACCTGTGGCCTCACTTCCAACCAGTGCCTAACTTCCTCTGTGCCTGGTTACTCCTCTGTAAGATGGGAACCATGCCTGTGCCTCGGAAGACTGTTAAAAGGATTTAATTAGATGATGTCTGTTGTTATTCCCCACTGAAAAGTGCGGCAACAGAATCCAGAGCCATGAGGCCACTTGCCCGAATTCACGAAGGAGGAGCGACGAGGAGCAGGGCATGGGTGTAGGTCAGTCGGGCTCCCAAACGGCTGGTTTTGGTGACCCCATGGTGGGAGACACTGAGAGGATTTACCATGGATGGAAAAAGTACCTGAATGGTGTGTCCATGGGGAGCCCGTGGACTCTGCCAAGATCCCCAGGGGCAGTGCGGAGTCGGAAGTGAGGGAGGGCGCTTTCCTGTGGGAAAATGTCAGGGGTGTCCACTTATAGCCTGATAACCGGGCCCTGCGAGGTCCGAAGGCAGATGATGTCACTGATCCTCTGTGGCCTTTGGGGTTAGGGAGCCTCTGGGGAAAGCTGGTGGGGGAGGAAGGGCTGGAGCCTGGAAAGACAGATAAAAAGGGACGCAGAGTTCCAGGCGCCTGGCCCATGGCCGAGGGTGCGTGAGCCAGCTGCGCTGTAGGAGGGGAGGCACTGGGGATGCAGAGGCAGAGGCTGGGGGTGACAGAAGGGAGAAGTGTTGCCTGAGTGCGTTGGGGGCTGCACCGCAAAGCCAAGGAGTGGAGATCGGTTCCTTCGAAGAATCGTAACTAGGATTAAATTAGAAATATATGTAGAATACAAAGCACAGCATAGACACCCCAAAACGGTAGCTGGTTGTCTGTTTACTGTGAAGCTTTGGGGTGATCCCCAGGAAAGGGAATGATCATAAGAATGGCTGTACTTCCCACTAGAGCAGCCAGGATGCCTCCCAATACAGACCACGTGGTAAGGACCAAGGAGGGGAGACAGCTCAGGGAGTTTGGACCTCAGCTAATGGCTCTAACTTGGGGATGCATGTGGGGAGAAAAAGGGCAAATGGAGAGATGGTTCGGGAAGAAGTCAGACTGTGTTGCCTTGTGACAGAGACTGGGCGCCATCCTACACCCAGAGTTAAGCAAGGCGGCAGAGTAGCCATGCAGATCTGGGCTTTGGAGCAGCGACACCGGGGACCTGGAAGAGGGGCAGGGGCAGGAGAGAGGACAGCTCTCAGTGCCTCGGGGCCCTCTAGGGTCTCTCCTCTGCCATGCCCCTTCTTGTTGAATTTTTTTTCCTTGAGATAATTATAGTTCACAGACAGCTATAGGAAATCATTCAGAGTTATCTCTTGTACATTGTGCTCAATTTCTCCCAACAGTAACATGTTGTAAAACGAGTCCTTTGCCACTTTTGACCTGGAGGGTGGATAGGGTGATGGGGGCACCAGTATGCGGATGGACAGGTGCTCAGGGAGCTCTGGTGATTGGGTGCCTCCTTTCCCATTACCTTCTTTCCCTCCATGAGCCAAGGTCATTTTACAGGTAGTTTTGGAAGCCTTGCTGCAAAAACTCACAAGTTCACCCTTATAAACCCCTTCAGATTCTTTTTCTATCTCCTCACAGGAGACCAGGCCATCCCCTTGGGCAGCACCCTTGACATGGCCATACCCAACACACAGTGTAGCTGAGACGATTGACTGACCAACCAAGGTTCAAGTTCCCTTTACATTATACGGTGGTGGTGCAGGGAAGTACCTGCCCAGCCGGGAACTACATTTCCCAGCACCCCTTGCTGGTCATGTGACTAGTTCTCACTAGTGCAATGTGAGCAGACGGATGATTGGCACTTTGAGGATTAGGTGCGAACTGGTGGCGATACCATCTTCCATCTTCTTTTTCTTCTCCTAGTCTGCCGTTTGGATGACACCAGGGTGACCTTGTGACTACAAGATGGCAGAGGAGCCACAAGAAGGAAGGGGCCTCTGTCCTGGAATGACCATTGGACAACAGCCAGCCAGGAGAGCCAGGGACCAGGGGCATCAGCATCAGACTTTGTATGAGTGAGAAATAAACATACATAAATGTGGCAAATACACAAAAGTAGGAGCAAACACAGCATAACAACCCACTTTATTCATCCATCACTCAGCTTCCAAATTATCAGCGTTTTCCCGGTCTTTTATCCACCACTCTCACCCTACTTTTGCATTTGTTTGCTGGAGTTTGTAAAGCAATTTCCAGATGTGCAAAAAGACAGACCAAAACAAAACAAAATTTCAAACACCCTTCATAGCACTAAGCCACCGAGATGAGGGGCTGTTTGTGACAGCAGGTGGCCCTCACTAGTGCAGTGGACACTGGGTACCCAGCTGTTGACTTGAATGTAACTGACCTGTTTTCTAGACTGCACAGCAAGGAGGAATGTGTCTGGGCCCAGAGTGGCTGGAAAGCCAAGTCTTCTATCTCTGTGAGAAGTAGTTCTCTTTGTTCTCTGGCCCAGCTGCACCCAGCCGCACCCACCCACCCTACTGGCCCCTGCCTCCTACTGGCTCCTCCCCTTTCAGGCCTTGGACTGCTCAGAGCACAAGCAGACCCTAGATGGGATCAGGATTAGAGGATTTTCCAGGCCATTCCTGGGCTGGGACTAGGCTGGGTGTGGCAGGGTGAGGCTGGAACAGAGAACAGGCAGAGGGATGGATACTGGAAACCCAGTTTAGCAGCAGGGGCTGGGGCCAGAGCAGCGAAGACTTTGGTGCCTTTCAGCCTGGCCTGTGTCCGTGACCCTGTAGCACAGAGGCAGGACGGAGGTTTTAGGTTGGACCTGGGGTGGGGAGGGGCCAGCCCATTCTGAAAGTCATCATGATTGAGCGCTGGTGGGGCAGCCCTGTGCCTGGCGCTGGGAAGAGCTGGCAGCCTGGATCCTGACGCAGCTCCTCCCAGGGCTGTGACCTTGGGCATATTCCCTGTGAGCCTCAGACTCCCTGTACTGAAAATGAGGATGGAAACATCAGCCTCGCCAGGCCCTGGGGAAAGCAGCCGTGATAAGAGCCTGGCACCCAATCTCCATGAGTCATAGCGATTGCTATTGATTTCTGTTAACAATGACGATAAGCGCAGGGAGCAGGAGCAGGCACCTATCCAGGGAGTGGATCAGGCCGAGAGGATGCTGAGCCCCTCCCTGTTGGGAGCTGTTTCCAGATAGGGGGAAATGGAGAAGGCAGGAGCCAAGCGCCTTCTCTGGGAGTGGCCGGCTCTAATTTTGCGTGTCAGAGGAGCGAGGCGGGCGGGATCCTGGGACTCAGGGGTTCTTTCCTGGAAGGGGCTGGGCTGGCCACAAAATACTTCCTCCCTTGGAGACAGCCTCACAGCTGTCAGGAAAAAACAGCTGTGTGGCTTCCCTTCAAAGAGGGGAGCCCTCAGTCCTGTGGGCACAAGGGCAAGACATGACAGAAAATAGGAACGCCCAGGCAGGTTCTCTCGGGAGGGGTAGACTGGCTTTCAAAGCCTGGATTTCTCTGGCTGTGTGACCTTGGGCAAATCCCTTCACCTCTCTGAGCCTTAGTGGTCATGCTTTAAGTGGGGAT
This sequence comes from Anoura caudifer, assembly GCA_004027475.1. Taxonomy (NCBI): domain Eukaryota; kingdom Metazoa; phylum Chordata; class Mammalia; order Chiroptera; family Phyllostomidae; genus Anoura; species Anoura caudifer. The sequence goes on from PVKU01000044.1 coordinate 27,961, forward strand.
AGTGATGCTTATCCCACGAGGCCATTGTGAGAAGAGGAAAAGTTAGTGGTCTCAACTGCCTTGCACAGTGCCTGGGCCATGGGAAGCAGCTGAAAAAGGTCCCTGCAAATCTCTTGTACCTTCAAACTAAATGACACTCCCCTCCTCTCAAGCAGCTTGTCTGTAGCAGAGGTCCCGTTGCCTCTTCCTTTCCCAGCGTTGAATCTCCGCATGGGCTCGTCCACTTCCACAGCACTACACCCACTCCCAGGGCATCACCTCTGTAGACAGCACTTGAAGCTGCGATGCTTGTGCTATTGTTGCTCACAGGCTCCTGCTGTTCTCCCGAAGCTGCATCCCCTGCCCCCAGCCTTTCCCATCTTGGGGAAGAGCCTCAATTCAGCTGGAAGGTCATGATTATTCTCTCTCAGCCCCCACGTTCAACCCATCAGCAAGTCCTGATGCCTCCACCTTCAAACCCTGCGCTCCACTGCCACCGCTGCGGTCCACTGCCATCCCCCTCGTGCTCTGCTGCGCAGCCCCTCCCCAGGCTCCCTGTCCCCACGGTGCCTCTCCCACAGCCAGCTCACCACGCTGCAGCCCTCCGCTCTTACTTTTAACTGTTGATTTTGACATAAATCCTAGACTTAAAGAAAAATCGTAAGAACAATACAAAAATTTTCCATATGCTCTTCAGTTCTCCACAGTTTATCATTCTTGTCACACACACATATGCACACACATACACAATTTCTTTTCTAAACAGTTTGAGAGTTAAGTGGCAGACATGCTGCCCCTTTACCCCTAAATATTCCAGCAGGGATTCCCCATAAACAGGGTTCCCTCTCACATCACTGCAGGATGGTGGTCAAAAACTACCCATACTTCCCCGTGAGTGATCCACACACCTCACGCACTCTCTGCCTACTGTCTCTCAAAAGAAAAGTCTAGAGCATGCATCGCATTCTGTTGTCACGTCCCTGGATTGGCCTTTAACTGGGAATATTCTTGGTCTGTCTTTGTCATGACCTTGGCATTTTTCAGGAGCCCAGCCCAGTTATTTTGCAGCATGTCCTTCAGCTGGGTTCTGTCATGTTTCCTCCCTCAGCGAGCTTTTAAAAAGTGAGTGAGACCTCCCCACTCTCCGGCTCCTCGTGGCCACCCATTTCACTCAGAGAAAATGCACCCTCTGCACCAGGCATCTGCCAGGCGGCAACTACCCTAAGGCCAGAGGTCTGAAGATGGAGTGGGCGGGACCCGCCCCGCCCTCTGCCCCGCCCACTCCACCTTCCAGAGCTCCCTCCTTAGACCCACCGGTCAGGTGGCGCCCCGACCTCCCCAGCCCCGCTGTGTTACTCTCTGCGTATCGCCCTGCTCCGCCTCTCTGCACAGTTCCACCAGCCCTCAGACCGCACGTCGCAGCTTTCGCCGCTGGCACGTGGGGCCTGGGAGGACAGGGGTCTGGCTGGTCTCGGCTGCTGGCTACCCAGCACCCTGGTTCCAACACTCCCCCTGGGGCCCACAAAGGGTTTGGGGGCTCCCTGTCTTCTCACTTCTCGCGGACCCTTGGCCCAAGGGAATGCTCCCTTTTCTCCAATAAAGCATCTCCCTTAACCCATCCCTTGCAATGTTGTAGGATTTGGCTGAAGCCTGCGTGTGTGATGGGAGAGACCCTTGGAGGGTCCTGTGCATGGCACAGACAAGCCTGGAGTCCAAGTCCAGTGTGTTACTTCTGACTGTGCGGCTTAGGGCACGCTATTGAACATCCCTGCCCTCTGTGTTCTCATCTGGAAAGAGGAAACGAGAATACTTAGCTTGGCGAGTTGTTAGGTAAAGCGTTAAGGTAATGAATGTGGAGTGCCTGGCACACAGCAGGTCTTTTGCTCCATCTCTCTCTAGCTGGGGAAATAATAAGACCCACTACGTCTTCGGGAGCATTTGGACAGGGGCTGTAGTGGGTTGAATGGGGCCCGCGCAAAGACACGACCATGTCCTGATCCCCAGGACCTGTGCATGCAACCTTATTTGGCAAAAGCCAAGGTAATGAAGTATCTTGAGATGGGATCACCCTGGATTGTCCAGTGGCCCCTCAATCCAATGACAAGCATCCTATTTATGAGGGAGGCACAGAGGACAAGACAGAAGCACAGAGGAGATGATGTGAAGAGGGAGGAGGGACTGGAGAATGTGATGACAATCCAAGAGACGTCCAGGACTGCCGGCAGCTGCCAGAAGCCAGCAGAGAGGGCAAATGTGAGAGAGGGCCCGGCTGCTGGGGTCCATAGGCTGCTTGGAGCCAGGCAGAGGGAGTCAGTGCTGGCCATAGACAGGCCTTGTCTCAGACGCTGACGGCCAACCCCAGGGCTCCTGGGGCCTCAGAGGCCAGAGGGATGTCACTGTTCCTCTCCATGTTAGTGGGGAGAGGGGGCCGCTGGCTGGTGGGGCAGGCTGCTGCCCTCGATAGCCCATTGCTCGGACAGCACAGAAAAGGGTTGTGGGGCTCTACAGACAGCTCTGCCGGCTGCACTGGCCAGTCTCCCAGCTCACACCATTTCCACCGCATTGCAGGCTTCCCTGGGGGCCTTGGCATCCTTCGCCGGAATCTAACATACAGCGCCTGGCTCCTACCACAGCCCAGCCATTTCCACGACGGCTCCAGGAAGCATGCAGGCAGCACAGAGCCCACGGTCCTCGTAAGACTGGATGTCAGCCTTAGGTTCACTCTCATCCCCAGAGTCTCTGCAGCCCCCAAAGGAAGGCCACACCTGCTGGTGGGTCGAAGACAAGCTGGAGCTTTTGATCGCACTTCTTTGTGAAGTTCCCTGCTTGAGCTCTCTCCTGGGAAAAGCCATCTCCCAGTTGGGGACAGAGGGAGAGCTGGGGCACCCAGGCCACCTGCATGCTCTCCGCACTGTGAGGCCACCCATTAGGGCCAGCTCACGAGGCCACATGTCCCCGGTGTGGCTCATGTCCTCAGCAGGAAGAGGAAAGCCACTCTGGGCACCACAGACCCCAGGGAGTGCGGACCCCAGGAGACATGTGGGGAGGCAGCGGAGGTGGCTGTTTCACACCCTGTCACAATGGAGGTAGCAGTTTCCTTTTTGGGGACTGCCAGTGTGACCTACATCCTTCTAACCAGGATGCTAATTCAGCACTTGGGTGAAAAAGGCAGGTGAGGATGCCTTCTGCCCAGATGGAGCCAAAGAGAGAAGGGTCCCTGTTCACGTATTCCACATGTTGTTCCCCTGCCACAACCCCCGACTCAGCTCGTCCTCCGGAAAAACCCTCCTGGTGCTTTGTAAATCAGCTGGGGGACCCCTGCCCCAGCCAGCCCGGGCAACCTTCCACCACTCCCCATGCCGAGATGCCCTGCTGGGGGTGGTCGAAGCCTCTTCTATTGGATACCAGGTTCTGTATCTGGATGGGTCCAGGCTCTGCCCACAGTAATGAGGGACCAGGGCAAGGAGGGGACTTTCTAAGGCTGGGGAGAGCCCGAACAGCCACCCACAGTGGTTGGCTTCCTTGACCACTCCTTGCCAAGGGCCGGCAAGGTCCCAAGGGACAAGGGAGGAGAGAACAGTGCCCTTCCCCACTTCCCTGGCCTGTACTGTCTGGCCCCAACGTGTCAATGTTGGGGACCTTCTTGGGCCATCCTACAGTCAGAGGTAGCCATGTCCAGTATCACATGACCCTTCCTCCCAGCTGGTCACACACTGCAATCGAAGGGCCAAGGAATGGAAGGTGTGCAGGACAGTCTCCCCTTGAGTTCATGAAATGAGGGGCCCCCACTAACACCTGACCTGCAGGGGCAATTAGGATGAAATGATCTATAATTAGACCAACCTGGAGTGGGGTTTCGTTGGACCTGGATTTCCCATCAATAGCTTCCACTCCATTGCTCATAGCTGCCATACCCACCCCTCTCCTGGGCCCTGTGTGGCTGTAGCTGCTGCTGGTTGGGGAATTTGTACAAGGGACAGACCAGCTGCTGGTCACTTCCTGAGGCTTCAAGGGGCGAGAGTGGAACTGGCTGGGGATGTTTTACTTGTTCTAGTGATTCCTGTCGGGTGAAGGTGAGGCACCAGTTCCTTCCCTCCCTCCCCCTCTCTCTTCCTTATATTGTCCACATGAGGACTTTTTTGTTGACAGCAGCAGAAATCAATCTTGGCTGACTTAAGCAGAAAAGGGGTCCATTGCAAGGATACCGGCGGGCAGCCTGCACAGTGGTGCAGACAAGCCACTGATAAGAACACTGTGCCTCAGTTTCCCCATCTGTAACATGGGAGTGGATGTGACTGAACTAACAGGGTTGCTGTGGGGATTATGTAAGTAGCACATCAAGGTTTCTGATGCGCAGTGCCTGGCACGTGGCTCTGGTCTCAGTGAGTGTTAGTAATTTCTGTCAGTCAGAGGTACACTGTGGGCACAGAGCCCTGAGAAACTCCACACAAACTCTCCGTTCCAAATAGAGAGACGATGCGCGTGTGACAACCAAGTGACCATGCAGCACAGAGCTGTTAAAGGCCCAAGGAAGCGGTTCAGACTCCGTATCAGCAGTTCCTCCCACAACATCACGGCCTAGAACCTCAAGTTCACAGGCTGTGCGAGCTCAGAGCTCTCTCAAGGTTGCCAGCTCCCGACCATATTCCTACTGGTCCCCAAGTTCCTGTTCCCCCGTGGAGCCTGCCATCTTGTTTTGGCTGCCTCCCGGTTTTCCACAGCTCGTCTGCTCTTTCTCAGGATTTTGAACTGCACCGAAGACTTGAGGGGTGCCGGAGGGGAGTATGAATGTGTCCCCTGAGCTCCTATTCTGAGTCTTCTGTGGGGACGGCTCTGCCACCCAGCCTGCCTGCTCCTTCCTCTAGGAAAGCCATTCTCAGCCAGGCCCAATCCTGCCTCCCAGGTGACATTTGGCGATGCCTGGAAACACTTTTGGTTGTCACAACTGGGAGGGGGAGGGGAGCTTGCTTCTGGCAACCAGCAGGTAGAGGTCAGGATGTTGCTAAACACCCTACAATGCACGGGCCAGTCCTGCACACCAAAGAACTTTCCAGCCCCACAAAGCATTTCCCAGTGCTGAGGATGAAAAATCCTCAGCAAAATTTTAGGGATTCTGCTAAATAAAATGCTCTCTATCTTGTACAAAAATACAAAGAAGAAAGAAAAAAAAACCCAAATATCACTACCCAGAGATAGCCACAGTCTACATTTTGGTGACCTTCCTTCCGAGTTCCTCTCTCTGCACGGTACACGTGGATGTACCGGCGTGTGTCATCTTATACAAAGATGCTATCTCTACGCGGGCAATTCTGCAATCATCCCCCCAGTGTTTCTCGCTCGAAAACATAGCACGGGAATCTTTTTACTGTCAACAAATGGAGATTTGCAGCATCCTTTCTAGAAGCCTGTGTGGCATTCCGTAGTAGGGATGTCACGCTTTATTTAGACAATGGCTTATTGATGGATATTTAGATCATTTCCAGCATTTTGCTGTTATAAACACTCCTGTGATGAATATCCTTGTATATACATCTTAGTGCGCTTGTCTGAGTAAATCCTCAGGATAAATTCGAACAGTAGAGTTGCTGACCAAAGAGAAACATGTCCTTTTAGGACTTTGGGTCCTGAGTGACGAACTGCCACTTGAAAAGGAGCGTTGATTTACACAGCATCTCACAGGGCACAGGAGTGCCCTTCTCTAGGCCCTTTGGCCCACTCTGGATCTTATTAATGGTCTTAAACAGCAAAGGGATTTTTTTAAGCACTAGCAGAGAATAGCCAGGAATGCTCAGAGCTGAGTGTGAGCATTTCTCCTTGGCAGTTGAGTCCTGGGATTTGATGAACCCCTTCTGGAGCTTGATTTCATCTCTTCTCGCTGATCTCGCCTCTCCTGGTGGAGTCCTCAGAGAGTCCAGGGCGGGTGAGGGGAACTGGAGAACAGACCGGGGATCCCCCGCCCCCCACTACCCATGGTTCTCTCCATTGGCTTGGAAATGCTCCTTGGTCCCCCTTTCGCTCCCTGATTTTTAAGGACTCAGGAGTGTGCTCCCGTCAGGGTGGTCTCTGTCTATGACCTTGACCTGAAGCCACCTGCTGTATGTGCTATGAAGGGGACGTGTTCTCCTCCCAGCGAGGAGTAACCCAATAATATAGCTCATGGACTGAGTGGTTTCATATTTAGCGGGTGTGGGTTTTCTTTTGTTTGGAGTTTATGTTATTCCTCCAAACAACCCCATGAAGCAGTTAGTATTCATCTCATCCCTGTTTTTCTCAATGCAGCAACTGAGCCCCAGAAAGAGACAATGATGGGCCCGCATCCCACTGCAGGCGAGTGGCAAGGCTGGGATTTGAACCCAGGACCTCTATCCGAAAATGTCCCCAGGAGTTGTCCTACCCAGGCACAGTAAGACATGCAAACTCAGAAATTATTATCCTGGAAGAAACAATTTACACTCACAGATTCCCCAGAAGGAGGAGGGATTGCAGGCCATGCAGAGCTACCCGGGGAAGCCCCAGGGTCGACCAAGAGGCAGAAGGAGCAGGGGAAAGCCAGGGCAAAAGCCTTTACTGCCAGAGGTGCCTCACCAGCAAAGCCCTGGAGGGGAAGGCTGTAGTGTGTGCTTGGGCTGCATTTTAGAATGGCGTGGGATTTTAGATTATTCAAACCAGCATGTGCCTTGCAGTTGGAGTGCACATTTCATATGTTACCAGGCAGTAGAATGTATCAGTTAAAAGAAAGATCTGTTATTGGATGACTGTAGTTCAAATCCTGGTCCCACCAGTTCCTACTAGGCTGTGTGATCAAATTATTTCACCTTGCTGCAAAATGGTGCAAAAATCATGCCATCTAGCACGTCTAGTTGTTATGAGGATTGATTACATAAGAAAATGGCTCTGATGGCACACAGTGCCAGATGCACAGAAGAGGCTCGGTAAATACGAGCTGTTGCTTTATTTGTAACCCTGAAAGCCCAAATCAAATGAACGGTTGTAGAGTCAGGGGCCCTGACTGGAAGTCACAGATATGGACTTTGATAGACACTGGGGACTTTGAGGAGAAGCATTAGGGCTCAGAGAATGGCTGGGAGACTGTTCCCCCTGCTGAACCCACCCACTCCCAGAATGGTCAGCAACAGCAGCTGGCAGCGGAGAGGGGGTGAGTGGGGAGGGAGAAGAACGATCTGCCTCCCCCTCCTCATGGAAGACAGGCAGCTTCCCGGCAGCAAGCGTTGGCTTTCATCCAAGCCCCCTGCAACAATTTCTGGGGCACTGATTTGAAACCAGGCTCTGGTTGGGTGTTGGGGGTAGGGTCAGGGGTGGCAGTGACATGGAGGTGAGTCTAGGAGAGCCCCCTGCCATCTAGAAGCTCCCATCCTGGTGTAAGAGGCTGGCATCTGAAAGGTAAGTACAAAGTGGTGGGAGGCACAGAATATAAAGACGAACCTTTATTGAGCGCTGATGTGCTAGGGCTTTACCTGAGTGATCTCACTTAGCTCTCCCGGGAGATGGGTATTGTGAGGCCCATTTTCCACATAATGAACATGGAGCTCAAAGAAGTTAAGCAGACTTGAACTTGGGCCTTTGCTGTTCAAATGGGCTGAGGTGTGGAAAACGGGGCTTGGGAAGGTGTGCCGATAAGAGAAGTACATTCCAGAAAGACGAACCAGCGTTTTTAAAGGCTGTGTATGTATGTGGGTGCAAGACACTGTTTATTTAGCTGCTAATTAGCATTTATTGAGCACTTACCGCATCCCTCGCAGCTTGCTATATATTCTTATTTGAAGTTGTATAAAGAGAGGCCCAAAGCTCAAGGAGGTGTGGCCCACAGACCCACCAACAGTACAGAGGCCAGAACTAGACCTCAGGTTCTGGCTTGTCCCCGAAGGATGTTCTTTCCCCTACACCAGCCCTGTGGCTGGAAATGGACAGCAATGGGACCTGAGCCCTGTCTCTGACCTGCCAGTCTATACTGACCTGTCCTCCCACAGCAGCTGGCCCAGATGTGAGCCTGTGGCCCAAACAAGCCGAATCAGAGTGAGCTCTCAGCTTTGAAAGATGCTTCTGGAAAGAGGCTTTATTCCTGCCTGCCCTGAACCAGGAAGGCTGGGGCAGACGATCTGGGTGCGGAGGAAATGAGATTGGACTGTGGCGTTGGTTTTGCAGGGGAGGGGCCAGGCGGCAGATGTGGGTGGTGGGAGAGCCAGTGTGCCCAATGTATGCGAAGAGGTGTGGGTGAGGTGGGGGGGGGTGTGTGGAATCCCGGCCCTAACTTGCCATCTGGTGGCCAGCAGTGCCCCCGACTGAACCTGGCAAGCAGAGCCCATTGGTGGGGGAGACCAAGTGTTCTGTTTATGGAGAGACCGAGCAACAAATGACCCTGGGGAGAAGCAGGCACGGCTTGTACTTTCCCTAATAGCCACCTGCCAGTGTCCCACGTGGGTCCTCAGGCGACTGCATTCGTGTCACAATAACACGTAGAGACTGAGATCACAGTCACAAAGCAGCTTGGCCTCCGTGGGATGGTGTGGTGCCTGTCTCTGAGTAAAAGATGCGTTCTTTGGGTATCTGCAGCATGTCAGGCTCACGCCAGGCTCACGCCAGCCTCCGCCCCGGCACACCTGATTCTCCCGACATGCTCTTCCCACGGCTCTTCCCCCAGCCACCTTGGCATCCAGGTCTCAGCATACATGCCACTTTTCTTGGAGGCCCCCCTGGAACCCTGAGGCTGGGCTGCAAGTGCCTATCCACCTCTCACAGTTCCAGTCTACCAGGCAGGGGTCAGCCTGCCCGGCCGCCAGGCTGGAGCTTCCCAAGGTCAGGGACACCTTCCTGAGAGGTGTTGCCTGTGACCCTCACAGTCATACTGGACTCTGGGCTCAGGAGGGCCCTGGGCTTGGGGTTGAATGCTCCGTGGTCTCCATCTTGAAATTCTTATTGACTGTATCTTTGAATTTGTGTTTTGTAAGTGAAGTGTGGGAGGGACCATAGAACATGCATGGGGGGGAGCCTCAATTCATGTACCATCCTGTCTTCTATCACCTTCTCAGGAGGGGCTCTGAGAAGGACGCTTACTCTTTAGCCCTTGGTGCCCAGGACTCTGCCTGGCTTCCCCCTTGCACCCTAGTCCCCAGCTATCTTGGTAATATCTTGCAGCAGGCACAGTCCCCACCCCGGGTTAAGCACAACAGTGGTCTGGTGGGTGGCCAGCCAGAGGCCATGTCTCAGCGAGGTCCAGCCCAATCCAGGTTCCAAGCACACTTTAAACATCCTCCAGGATTGCCCATTTGCTGTGGGAAGGGGCAGCGGACTGTGGGAAGGAGAGGTGTTTGATTGGATGTCCCTCGACCCTGCCATATGGGGTCTGGCCAGTAACTGGCAGAAAGGGGAACCCTGCATTCCTCAGATCCAAATGAGAATGCAGGCACCTGTGAGCTCCTATGCTTGCCCTGCTGGTCCCTGGGACCCAGAGCACTCCTGCGGCTGACTCCATGCCTGGGGGATCGAGGGTGAGGAGGGGCAGGGAGGGCTCCAGAGCTTCCTTTTCTCCTTTTAACCTCCTGTATCTGACTTGTTTATCTCCGTGGCTCACTCACTCCGGGCACCCTCCTGGGATGAGCCACAAAATACAAATTATATAATTGCACGTAATTTTGTTTATGCATTAAATGCCCTAGTATATACATGTAAAACTGGAGTCGCACAATATAAAGATGAACAGTAAATTTATGCTGATGGTTTAAAATGTGCATATTTCTTTACTTAGAATGACACCAAAACACAAATGAAAAGCACCATAAGATGTCCAAAGTAGACCATGAAAGAAAGAAGAAACTTATTTAACAGTCCTTTTCTCCTGCTCTTTAAACAAGGAGCTGTGTTTATGTTGCACTGCTTGCCCCAGCTCATGTTTGCTGAATGAAAGACTAAATAAATATTTTTTATTAAAAAGTGGGGCACGCTTATTATCTTCTACTACGGACAATGCTGGATGTCATCAGGACTGCCCCAGCGTGGGGAGAGATGGGGCATCTGAATAATACAAGTGCCCGTGAATCACCTGTGCCTGTTGTGGGGTTTATTTGCCAGGTGTCTGCGAAGTCTTTACGATTTTCTCAGCAGCCAAGACGTTCTAGTCTCACTGCCCACCCGGTTCTGGTCCTGCTGGAATAGCTTGTATCAGACTAAGCCTTCCACAGACAGCAATTACAGACTCTGGGCAAAATTTTAAAACCGCTATTGAAAGATGCCAGACAGCAAACAAAAGCAGACAAAAACTAGAGGGACTTAGCCAACGAAAACAGTAACCCCAAGGTCGGCGACACACGCGCGCACGTGCGCGCACCTGTGACAGAGGAGCTAAGGCTCCGGTGGGAGGAGCTGGTCTGTCCCGGGATGTCGCCCAGTGGACGCCCAATCCATTTCCGCTGTCCGGTGACTGTTTTGTTTGGCGTACATCTTTTTCTATAGGTCAGGTAGATCGAAGCATAATTTATGAAAGGAAAATCCACACTCCTGTTGTGCCATTTGATGAGTTTTGATGCAGGTGTATAGTTGTATAACCTCCGCTGCCCAACTTCCATCGCCACCGGAAGTCTCGGCCGGTGTTGCTGAAAGTGAACCGGCTCCAGGGTGCACTGCCTCTGAGCTCCGCCCCTTTCTTGCTGGGACCTTGGGTGTCCTTTCTGTGGGACGGAGATGTTGCGGGGGTGATCTGGTTGCGTGACTCCCTGCCTTCTGTGCACACGGAAGGATGGCGTGTCCTGGCTGTCTGGTGATTGGATGGGACCACGTGACTAGTTGTGGCCACTGAACTGTGAGCTGCTAGCAGAAATGTCATGTGACAACTTCAGGCCCTTAATTACTTGAATCCAATCTAACCTTTTTGTGCCTCGGCCAATCTGCACATAGATAGGGTCTTAATCTGGGTCACAGTTTACTAGTCAGTAGTTGTCCCTCTGCTGGCCCTCGTCTTGTGCCATCTAGCCCTTTGCTGCACATTTGCTCCACACCTCGAGTTGGGGACCTCTCCCCGGGGCCAGGAGTAGGGTGAATTGGGTGAGGTTCCAGGCCTTCTCTTCCTACCACAGAGAGGAAAACGTGACGTGGCTGGGCCAAGGGGTCTCTTCCTGATCTGCTGTGGTTGGTGACCATGCTGGGGTAGGACTTTGCTCTTCACACCCCCAAACTGCCCCGCCCCAGCAGGAGAGGCCACAGGCCGGCTGGCACCTGGTGGGCCTGCTGCTGCCTGCCCGTGCTTTGCGGTGGGATGGGCAGCGCGGCAGCTGGGCTCCGTGGGCCAGGTGGCTGAGGGGCGCGTCTGTCCCCTGGGCATTGGCAGCCACTCTGGTTACCCTCTTGGATTTCCTCACTCACTGGGCTCAGCGGTGGGCATTTGGGGGCCGGTGACACATTCAGCACCTGCGCTGTACCCTGTTGCTCCCAGGCCCCGGGGCGCTGCCTGAGCTGGGGCCTTGACTAAGACTGCTATGGAGAGAGCACATCTCCAGAGAACCTGTCTCCAGAGGCCACAGGGGGGTTTCGAGACCCTGTCCCTGAGGAGTGGGCTGAAGGCCGGGAGCTGCCAGCGGCTGCAAGGTAGGGAAGGCTTCACTGGCCAGCAAGCACCCCCACCCCAGCACACAGCCCCAGGGGAGGATCAGGCTGGGACTCTCTGGGGGCCATGACAGGGCCCACTTGTTGAACTCAACCTGCCCAACACTGCACATGGATTCAGCCCTGACTCGGGCCTGGCCTGGTGCTGAAGCCTCAGCCCACTTCAAAGCAGTTGCCAGCCCCAGGTCCCTGGCTGAGCAGGAAAATGAGGAATGCTGAGGAGGAAGGGGCCAACCAGCAGGTGTTAGGAGGTTCAAAGCCTCTAAAAACAGGTGCAGCAGCCCTGGCTGGTGTGGCTCAGTGGATTGAGCACTGGCCTGCAAGCCAAAGGATCCCAGTCAGGGCAGGCAAGTGCCCAGGCCATGTCCCCAGTGGGGGCACGTGGGTGGCAACCACACATTGATGTTTCTCTCCCTCACTCATTTGATGTTTCTCTCCCTCTCTTTCTCCCTCCCCCTTCTCTGTCTCTAAAAAATAAAATATTAAAAAACAGTGCACCTATTCCACAATTAAATCATGTAAATCGACCATGAGCCAACACCCCTGGGTTTTCTCACAGCCCACTTCCTGGCTGTAGATGGCCATACCACCCTCTCTGTCTGTCTGTGCACACGCAGAGAGACAGCGTGAACCCTGATGGGTGTGAGGCCTCCACCCTTAGGACCTCATTTCGCTTCCGGCCCCTCTGCAGAGGATAAACTAGAGGGGTGTCAGGAGGAAGCAGAAAGACTCATCAGGAGACATGTCAGTCATTCCCCAGAAAGACGGTGGGCCCTTGGGTCAGGGTGGCAAACGTGGAGAGGTGGCAAGAGTGGCCAAATTCTGGACACGTGTCAAAGCAAAGCAGATATGGGAGGGGAGCAAAGTCACGGTGGGTCTGAAGAGTATTGGCCTGGTATTGGCCTGCGTGGGAGTCTGGGTGCCGTGGCCCTGGATGAGGAAGGGGGAAGGGTGTAGTTGAAGGAGCAGGTCGGGGGGCGAGAGCTTGAAACTGAGCGTTCAGCTTGGTGTGGACCAACTGTGAGTAGCCTATGACATCACATGGCCAGGAAGTCTTGAAGTTGGTCAAGGCCTGGTATTTCCAAACCTTTTGTTTTAGGCATTCCCCAGGGCTAACCACTCTGGGGAAACTGAGGCAGCACATCCACAGTGCTCCTTGGAAGCTTGGTCCAGGGCAGCTCTCTCTCTGGCTCCTTCCTAGCGCTTAATGCAAGTCCCTCACCCATGCATAGGAGGCGAGGGGCTCTGGTCTTTGGGGGTGATTACAAACTTGGGAAGGGGAGCCTCTCCTTTGCCCTCTGGTACCTTCACTCTCTGGGCGTTCCTGGCTGCAAGACTGTTGCAGCAGCTGGCTGGCTGAGCCCTCCCCTCTGAGCAAGGTTAGCCAACAAAGTGTGTTTGTGGCTACAGAGAGGGCATGTGCAGGATTGTGAGGGATGCAAGGAGAACTTCTCTGTCTGGATCCGGTGTCTTGAAGGGATGTGTGAGCTGTGGCTCTCCACCAAGAACACCTGCCTTCTCCCCCGAGTGCAGGGCTGCCATCCAGCCTCCAGCAGGGAAAAAAAGAGCCCTTTGTTTCTCCTGCACCAGACAGAGGGCTTTCTTGTCTGTTTGTTCAGCTAATAGGTTCTGCCTGATTGTGGGCCATTAATAAAGGCATCTGTTTGGGTTTCACAAGTATATTTGAATTCCCAAGTCTTCCAGGGCATTCCAGAGGCAAACACAGCCAAACCCCTTCAGAACTCGCACCCTGGCAGGACGTAGGCAGGACGAAACTGGGAGCTGCTAGCATGGATGTGTGCAGAGCAAGCACCTGGCATGGAGCGAGAACCTACTGTGCATTGGGGAAGGTGGCCAGAGCCCTGCTGTGGAGTCAGACAGACCTGTGTTACCTGTGTAATCTGGGGCAGCTCCCATTTTCCAAGCCTGCTTCTTTGCGTGCGCTGAATCACTAACTGCATGGGTTCCGTGGTGTGATGTGTGCAGAGTGGCGGTATTGTCGGCCCATTCATCCCTCACTGTATAAGGTAGAGATTGGATGTCCCCACTGTGCAGATGAGAATGTTGAGGCTCGAGGGGTAGGGGGTGAGGCCTGCAGCTGAGAAATGAACTCGGCTGGGTTCCAAAGTCACTGCGAACAGCTAATGTCTGCCTGGGACCTTAGCCAGGTGCGCTCTTGTGCCTTCGTCTCCTGTTCAGTGATCGGAGCTCAGGGAGAGACATGACCTCACCCTACTTGTTGGCCCGGCTGGTGGCTGCTGGTGGGCGGGGTGTGGGATGCGGGCCTTCTCCCCATGGACTCCAGGCCTGCCCCAAAGTGCAGGTTTGAGCCTGGTGGCAGCTCAACCACTGTGTCAACGCCGCTTGTTGCTCTCGGCCCGCAGGTCGTGGTGGGATGGTGCTGCTGGGGCCCCCAGCTGGCCAGCCCACCCCAGGGACCATGGATCACCACATAGCGACCAGACTCGGCTCCTGCAGACCGCAGGTTGACTTTGCACACAGATGTCTTCCTTCCCTCTCTCTGCTGGCTTCCTGGAAGATGGCCCACTTGATTTTTACAAGTGCTGTCGCTGTAATTAACCTTCATTGAGCTCTGACTCGGGCTTTGAGTCAAGGGAGGAATCGAGGAGCCACTTCTCATTTCTGCCATTTGCTTGCTGAGTGGTCAACCTCCCTGAAGGGCTTTCCCTCCCCCGAACCTCAGTTCCCTCGTCTGAGAACTGAGCACGACGATGCTGGAAGGAGTTAATGCTAGGGCATGTTCTTTAATTCCGGGGAGGCATGGGGCATGTTGGTAAGTCACAGCAAACCCCACCAGGGCAGCCCCGGGTCCACCTTGTTTCTCTGCCGCATCCCTGGCACTTGGAACAGGTCCTAACAGGGCCTGGCAGGCACGTGTCTAATAAATAGTTATAGCAATTGCCTGTCTCCAGGGTCTTCCACCTAGAGCTTCATAACCCTGAGAGAGGCTCCTCAGAGAAAAGACAGATGGCACAGTTCACTGTACAGAGACGCCTGAAAGGCAGGAGCATCTAATTAAATCAGTAGCCAATTGTTTAAGGAGCATCATTGTTCTGGACGGGGTGGGGGGCTGTGGAACTTTCCTGCCTGGGTGTGGGGTGTCCAGGGTGGGGAGGGCAGCCAAAGCTTGGTGCCTCCTGTATGCCAGGTACCACCCAAGGCTTTTTCTATACCCGAGCTGGTTAAATCCTCTCAAACCTTCCTCAGAGTGAGGGTATCACCCCCATTTTGTAAATGAGGAAATTGAGGATCAGGAGGGGACTTGTCCAAGGTCACGAAGCAGAGATGAGGGAGGTAGCTGGATACAGTCCTCGGAGTGCAGTTCAGTTTCTTTCCTCTGCTCTCTTCCTCAGGCAATAGGACCTCCATCTTCCTTCAGGGAAATCCTACCCTCTGCACCTGTGACCCAGACCCGGCTGCCCCGAGGGCCCACCCGCTGGTCGCTGGCTCCCGAGTGGATCCCAGAGACAAGCAGGGCCAGGAGGGATCCGGGAGAAAAGGAACTCTCTCTGCTAGGGGAACAGGGTGGTGCTGGGTGGTGGCGGCCCTTTTTCCCCTGCGAGGAGTAGCTCCTAAGACAGGAGCCAACCCAGAGGACAGTAGATCCCCAAATGCAGTTCCTGATGACATGGCTGAGCCCCTGAGGCCAGCTCTACCCTTGGGCTTTTCAGTCTTGGGAGCCCCTAAGCACCTGCTGTGGCTGAAGCCAGCTGAGTCGGGTCTCTGCAACTGGCCACCCAAACCATCTTGGCTTGTATGACCTAGTGTGGGTGACCAGACGAGCCTGGAAATGCCAGACCAGGAGGAGGGGGTGATCTGTGTGGTTGAACTGGAGAAAGGGCTTCCTGGGTGGGAGAGAATTTGAACTGTGCCTTGAAGGGTCAGGGGATTTCAGCTCGCTGAAACAATGCTGCTTTGATCTTTTCTGTTTCTCACTTTCCCTTTTTCTCTGTCTCCCTCTTGTCCTCTCCATTTTCTTCCCTGTGTCTACCTCCCTTTCTCACTGGGGCAAAGCCTGGTAGTCATGGACAGTTGGGCAAAGGTCTCTTCCTCGCCTCACTATTGAGTCTACCCAGATAACACCCTATGGGTTAAACTCAGAGCAGTGGGAGCAGAAGTGCCATCTTCGCTCTTGGGGGGAGGACCAGGATGGGAACGTGATACTGCATCAGCAAGGGATTGGGGGTCAGCGGATCTGGGGCCCAGCTCCAGAACCACCATTTCTCATAGCCTCAGGACTTGGGCAGCCTCTCAATCTCTCAGCCCAACTTCCCGGAGCCTCCATTTCCATGTCTGTGAAATGGGCAGATGCTAGTGCTCCTAGGCTATGAGAGCAAACCCCACAAGGGCAGGCCCGGGTCTGCCTTGTTCTCTGCCACATCCCTGGCACCTGGAACAGGTCCTAACAGGGCCAGGCAAGGCACGTGGCTAATAAGTAGTTACAGCAATTGCCTGTCTCCAGGGGCTTCCACCTAGAGCTTCATAGCCCTGGGGACTGACAAATATTGGCACTTCTTTACCAAACTGGAGGTCAGGCTGAGAACTGTGCGTGGTCTCCCATCTTGAGGGCTTCCTCCTGGACAGGGGAGGAAAGTGCCTGGCACAGGACAGAGCCTGGTACCTCATGTCTCCTTCTTTACCCTTCTTCCAGAATTGACTGAGGAATTAACTTGGGCAATAGGGATTTGAGCCAAGCCAATGGAACAAAGAGCCAGCAAGTGCCTCCCAAGCCAGGGCCCCGTCCTAAGGTATTGACCGAGCAGAAGGTTAGATGTGGTCACGTGTGAGCTCTGCATTTGGGGCTGAATCCTATATGGCTATCCCACTTCCTGGCCCTGAATCCCTGAGTGACTTATTGAACCTCTTTGAGCCTCAGTTTCCACATCTATACAGGGGGCTCTTATTTGCCTCTTGGTTATTGTAAGACTGAAGTGAAATGGAGTCTCACTCGATAAACATAGGACAAAAAGCCAATTACTTATTATTTTTCTTATTTAATCCTGACCACCATTTGGGGGAGGGTTAGATGTTATCAAGCCCATTTCATGGGTGAGGAAACAGGTTTGGAGAAGGTTCATGGCCCATAGGAATGGTCTCCTTGTTTGGATCCTCCCCTCAAAGGAAGGGTGCAGAGCCTGGCTTGCCATTGCAGGACCCCTGCTAGGACGATGGGTGGTGGGCTGTAGCCATGGGCCTCTCCTGTGAGCCAAAAGCTCATCAGTTTGCCGGCTTCCGACCCCTGCCCAGGACTGCTAGTTCTCTGTGAAGGGGCTGGGCTGAGCTTGCCCCTCTGCGCTGGCCCCAGGATCCCCAAGCAGGGAGAGCTGATGGGTGTCAGGAGACTCCTACCTTGAACCATTCTTTCCCAATGTCCCCAGCCAAGGGCAGGGAGAGTAACAGCTCAGAACAAATCGACCTGTCCCACGGCTCACACCCATGGGGGAGAGCTCTCCTCTCTCCTCGGAGCTCGGGAAACGCCAGAGCAGTGTTCTTGGCCTGAAATCCCCTCTCCATGCCTCCAACCCTCCCTCATTCTTTAGCTGTGCCTTCCCCATCCCTCAGAGGACAGAGAGCAGTGGTTCTCAGAGTGTGGTCCTGCCCAGTGGCAGCAGGGTCACCTGGAGGCTCATCAGAAATGCCAGACTCCGGCCCCACACCAGTGACCATCTCAGTCTGCTTCTCCTGCGGTCACAAAACCCCAAGGGCAGGGCCACTCAAACGACAGACATGCACTGTCCGCAAGGCTCTAGGCTGGACGTCCAAGGCTGGGGTGTCGGCAGGACTGGTTTTTCCTCAGCTTGCAGATGGCTGCTTTCTCATGGGTCCTCCTCCAGGTCGTCCCGCTGTGTGCCTGTTGTCTCTCACTGTCTGTGTCCTATGTCCTCTTCTTAAAGGGACCTGGTCAGATAGGATGAGGGCTCGCCCTCTTGAGCTCACTTGAACTGAATTACCTCTATAAAGGCCCTTCTCTAAATGCAGTCACATTCTGAGGATCTGGGGGTTAGGGCTTCAACAGGTGAATTTTCAGGGGACACAATTCAGCCCAGAGGACCTATTGAATCAGAAACTCTGGGGCAGAGCAGTGTGAGTTTTAAGGAGCCCTCGGGAGATTCTGGTGCAGGCTCAGGGGTGACTGCGGGCAGCCCAGGGTGTGTGCGAGGCGATTCCTTGGGGTGCAAGATGAAAACAATAAAATCCTTATTTTTTTACCTCATATTTAATTTACTTAAATTACATTTAAGTATGTTTTTTAATCCATGCCATAAGTTAGCAGAGTGGCACGCTGATGATTTTTATTTTATTTTATTTTATTTTTGTATTTTTTAAAAGTTGAATCTTTTTAAAAACAGGTTTTATTTATTTTTAGAGAGAGGGGAGGGGAAGGAGAAAGAGAGGGAGAGAAACACCAATGTGTGGTTGCATCTCACGTGTCCCCCACCGGGGACCTGGCCTACAACTAAGGCATGTGCCCTGACTGGGAATTGAACTGGTCGGTGACCCTCTGATTCGCAGGCCCGTGCTCAATCCACTGAGCTACACTAGCCAGGGCTAATGATTTTTAAGTGAAGAAGTATACAGGCCTTGGGGGGTGTGCTGGAGAGTTTCTCTACATGGTGTGCATGCCCACAAAGTGTGGGGGTCCCAGGGGTGTACACACCAAGGCAGGGAGGCCATCCAGAGGGCAGCTGGTGTCCAGAAAGAAGCAGGGCAGTGGGGAGCCATGGAAGGTGTTTGAGCAGGAGAGAGCCCAAACAGATTTGTGCTTTAAAAAGGGCAGCCGGGCTTCTCTGGGGAGAAGGATGTGAAGGAGGCAGGAGGGCAGTTCCAACATACTTAGCTGAGGCCTCTGTGCTCTTGGGAGCAGCAGCTTCGGGGGGCTGTGGGGGAGGGTGGAGAAAAGACACGTTCTGGAGGCCCACAGCCTTGCTTCAGATTCCATCTCCGCTTCTTGTCAGCTGTGTGATCTTGGTTACAGTGTTCAACCTCTCTGTGCTTGTTTCCTCATCTATAAAATGCGAGTCACCCTAATAGCCCGTGGGGGGCCATGGTGAGGGTGGAACAAAGTCACACCAGGGAAGGACTGAAAGCAGGGCCTGCCCAGAGAAACCCGCCCTGTGCGCCTGTTATTATTATTGCTGTTGTTGTTGTTGCCTCCCCAATTGCCTGAGTGCACCTGTAGGGCGGGACACCTGTCGGATCCACCCTGCGTCTCCAGCAGCTGGACCCACCTGGCCGTGAGCCCTTGGGCAAGTCCCTTCTCTACTGGGGGCCTCAGTTTCTCCTCATGCACAATGAGGACCGGGACTCAGCTTTCTGTGGCTTTCACACCGGGTTCCTGGGAGCCCTGGGGTTCTGTGAAGACGCTCCCAGGGAGGGGCAAACTTTATTTCCATTCATCGTATAGACTAGGATAACCTTTCCAATTTCATTTGAACAAAAGGATCCAGTGCTTGAACAAAAGCTTTTAAAAAGCATAAGTACCGATAGATGAGACCTTCTCTAAGGCCTCCCAGGCCCAGAGATGAATCTTGTTGCAAAATCCTAATGGGCTGGCAGTTGAAGCCGCCCATTATAAATGTCTCCCTGGCACGGAGTTCGAGTTTCCCGTGTAATCCCTGCCCCCGTTAGGCCCGTAATGCTGGCACCCAGGATATATGATGCTTCTCAGCCCGGGCTGCGGGCTGTCCCCTAGGATTTATGAGTGGCTGCTGCTTTCCTTCACACAAACACGGCCCCTCAGTTTCTTCCATCTTGCCTAATAAGTCATCTTCCTCACCCTCGGTAATCTCTCGCTTTTTCTTGGACCGCCTCCAGCTGGCTTCTGTTTATGCTGCAGGCAGGTGCCCATCAGGACAGTGGCGGCTCCATGGGAGAGGGGCCTTGGCACAAGGGGGCTGCTGGAGCTTACCTTACAGCTTCGGCTCTCAGAGCTTTGGGGAACGTCAGAATCCCCTGGAAAATGCGTTATAAATGCACTTTCCTGGGCCATAGTTCTGATTCAGGGGTGGCCAAGGGGTCCAGGAATCTGAAGGTTTAAGGAATCCCACACAGGCTTCTGATGGAGCGGAGACATTGGCCTGGGCTTAGATCAAGCTGTCCAGTTCCTTTCCCTTTCTTCCTTCCTCCTTCCTTTCTTCCTTCCTTCCTTCCTCCCTTCTTCCTTCTTTCTTTCCTTCCTCCTTCCTTTCTTCTTTCTTTCTTTTCATCCTTTTTCCTCCCTCCCTCCCTTCTTTCCTTCCTTTCTCTCTTCCTCCCTCCCTCCCTTCCTTTCTTTCCATCTAGCCAGCCAGCAGATACTTACCAATCGCCACTCATGCTGGGCAGCACGCAGAGAATAAAAAGACAAGCCCAGCTCTGACTTCGACCTGGTCAAGTGCACGGTACAAGGTGGGAGCCTCCGACTTTGCATCTCATGGAATGAGGTTAGAGGCAGCAGGTTAAAGAGGAGGTGACCCAGGCTTTGGGATGAGACAGACATGCCGCGCAGTAACTTAGTAACCTTTCGAAAACTACTTAACCTCCGAGTCGTGTTTTCCTCGACCGTATAATAGTGACAGTGACAGCATGTGCTGCTCAGGGCACTGGGAAGATTACACAGGGCCAGGTCCATGAGACTCTCAGCAGAAGCCCTGCGCACAGTGGTTCTCTGTAAACAGTAATGATTTAGTTTTAGGTGGAATTTGCTTTTGATGCTTAGGTTCCTCTTTAATCACCCAAGTGATTTCGCTTCCAGAAACACATATTTCTAAACTTTGGTTTTTGTATCTCTTTTCAGATCCAAGTCCCTTTTCCCCAGTACGCCCTGGGCTGGGGTGTGATTAGTTCTTCTCAAAACAAGTCCATGGCCAAATCCACTCTTGGATGGTGGCCAAGAGCTCGGGCTCAGGCACCAGGTGGGTCTGCTTACAGATTCCAGTTGTATGGCCACAGGTGAGCCATTTTGCCTCTCTGAGCCTGAAGAGAGTATCTACGCTATAGTAGTATTGAGGTGTTAAATAAAATTAGATAGACATCACTTATCTAGGCACATAGGAAGCCATCCTGAACAAGTAGCTTTCATCGGTCCTTCACTGAAGAGATGCTTATGGAGTGCTTGCAGTGTGTCACATGTCGGGTCACACTCTAGGAATATAGCAGTGATCCCAAGCAGGTCCAACAATAAGTGAATAAATAAATACATAGATATTGTGGCACTAATGACTTTGGAGACAAATAAAGCAGGGGAAGGAATCAAGTTGGATGGGGTATTGTGTGTGTCTGGTGGGGGGTTCTAGTCTAACAAAGATGCTGCAGGAAGTCCTCATGGGAAACATATTTGAGGAAGAGGAGAAAGCAAGCTTATCTATCTGGAATAGCATCCCCAGCAGAGGAGACAACACATGCAAAGGCCTGAGGCACAGGAGCATTTGGCATGTTAGAGAAAAACTAAGGGGGCGGGCGCTGCTGGAGCTGTGAGTGATGGGAAGAGAATAGACCAGAGGGGCAAGGAGGGGGAGTAGTGGGGCGATAGTTAAAACTTGCCATGATTCTGTGAGTGGGGTACAAGGTATTCAGACACATAAAATACTAGATTTTGTTATGCAAAGTCACTGAAAAGAAAGTGGACCAATGACTGATGGCGTTACCACGGGGTGGGTTTGGGTGGCATTGTTCCTGCACTTTGGATTTTACTCTGGGCCACCTGGGGTGGAAGCAGGGAGACCACTCTGAACGCTATATTCAGGTGAGCTGTGACAGTTGCAGACCAAGGCAGAGGTGTCCACAGGGACTGGACTCTGGTTCCATTTTCACAGTCGGCCTTTCTCCATTGTGGTTCCTTCTTCCCAGCCCCTCAGTCTCCTGGCTGTGCTTCCCTTTGGCAACCACAGGAAGCTGAGAATGTCCCCCTAGGCCAGGGCTGTCTCCCCAAGAAGAAGTCCAGCCTGCCCCAGCCTCCTGTTCCAAGGGGCGCACAGCAGCATTCCCGAAGAGTTGCGGAATGAAAATACCCCAGGAGTTAACTGAGGCGCTGAGCTCCTCTCTCCACTCAAGTCGCATGTTTAGCTTAACCTGTGACTTCTTTCTCTTGACCTCTCCTCCAACTGAGCAGATAAATGGCCTCATTCTGTTCGGCGTGCGGCTCAGGCCACCATCAATCAGCTGGCTCCATACGCACCCACGCTCCCTCTCCCCAGCCGATTCGAGCCTTCCCTGACAAACCACCGGTATTGACCTCTGCCTGTCCCGGGTGTGTCCTGCAAACAGCACTGGTCCGGGGTTGGGGTGTGTATTCAGGGTCATGGTCTGTTTTTCTCGTCCCCCAGAGACCAACAGGCCAAAGCCAAGCCAGGGTGAAGAGGGCACACAGACCCAGGTCATCTGTAAATCGGAAACCCTCTGAGGATGACTGAGTGCCATTATCCCTGCCCCAAAAGCACACCCCTCTTCCTCCAAGTGAGGGCACCTACTGTGAGGATACCCAGGGGTGCTGACGGGATTGAAGCTCCCTCCTGCCCTCACAGAGCTTGCAGGCTAGTGGGGGGAGGAGGGGCTGGCAACCAGGACGAAAGTTACCGTTAGTCACGACAAGGAGACTTCACTGGGTGCCAGAGCTGTTCTGAGTACCCGGTGAACATCGACACATTGGAACCGCAGAGTAGCTCCACAAGGTGGGGGTGTGTCTCTGTCTACCATGTGCACCCACCCCAGACAGCCCTAGCGAGGCTGAGGGGACAGAGAGGGCTGTGACCCTGTGGTCTGGGGTCTGGAGGCTTTCCAGAAAGAATACGCTTGATTGAGCCTTGTTGGGACAAAGAGGCATTGGATGGGGGGACGTTATTTCAGGCAGGAGGACCAGTGTGGGCAAAGAAAGGCACATGTGATCCCATTGAGTACTCTCAGTCACCCCAGTCCTATTCTTGTGCCCGTTTCCAGAGACCAGGAAGGCTGAGTAAGTTTCCCAAGGGCACACAGAAGACTGTTTGGGATCCCCACATTGGGTGGGTCTCTACCAGACCGTCTGCCTCTAGATAACCTATACCACAGCCACACTACGTGTAGGGCCTCCTTGAAGGCTAGTTCTGGGCTCAGGTGTTGGGAAGATTGGCCCAGAACATGCAGGGCCCTGAAGGTTCTGCTGAGAAGCTTGGACTTAGGATCGAGTGGGTGATTTGTGAGCCAGGCGTGCAAGGGCCAACGCTGGAAGGCTTGCTCAAGAGCTCCGGCCCCAGGGGCCACCAGTGCAGGCAGGAAGCCCTACTCTCCCAGACCACAGCCTCGCACCCTGCCAAGCTCACGTCCAGATTCCACATGCCTGGTCTCTGCGAGGGGCAGGATGTGACGCCAGGGCCTCCGCGGCCAGAAACCCCCACATCCTTCCTCTTTTTCCAAGGGTCTCCCTCAGGAGGGTTATTTGCCTGTGAGAACTCCGTTGCTGGAGAGGGGTGGCCGGGGCTGGCCTAGCCTGGTCCCCCTTCTGCACTGGGGAAGGTGGGGGCCTCAGAGGACATGGGGCGGGGTTTGAGGAGAGGGAGCTTAGAGACTGTCAGGATGAGGTGGGCTGGGGGCAGGGTCCTGTCTGCAATGGAGGACTCTAAGCCCTCCAGATTTCTGCCCTGTGGGCCATGCACTTGTCAGAGCTTCAGTTTCCTCACCTGTAACTTGGGCATGGCAGGAAGAGAAAACGAAGTGGAATGGGGAAAGGGCCTAGCATCGTGGCTGGTGCCCAGGGAGGGCCTGTATCACTGAGCCACCACGATACCGACAACCTCCTAGCCGCCTCTAGTGGCAGGAGACCCCCAACGCCCAACCCAGGGTGGAGGGAGGCAGCGCTTAGTGTGTTCAGCCCCACGGGCTGTTTTCCTTCCGCTGGTGGCTGGGGCTACGTGGGGGTGGGGAAGCTGAGCTCAGCTCTTAGCCAGAGACAGCTTAGCATTTGATGTGACAAGGCTGTTGTTTTTGGCTCTAGGGCCAGGACTTCTGCATGCTAATTACTCATTGTCTTGGAAGACAGGCCCAGGAGCCTGAGAAAGGGTCGAGCAGCGTGCTGGGTGCTGCTGTTCTCCCTGTTAAGGAGGCAGCCCCAGTGGGACAGGCGGGGTTAAGTCTTTCATGTGCTCTCAGCTTTACTGGGAAATAATCTACATACAATTAAATGTATACATTTTAAGCGTGTGAGCCAATTAATTTGCATAAATTCATAAAACCATAGACTCCATCAACAGAGAGAATATTTGCTTCTCCGGATAGAGTGGCCTCCTGCCCCCCAGCCTGTCAGTACCTCCCCTCTGCTGTAAGCAACCACCTATCCCTCTCTGTCACTATCAGTCACTTTCCCCCTTTTCTCAATTTCACAGAAATGGAGCCCTCCAGCACAGTCCTACTTTCATGAGACACGATGATTCTGAGCTTCCCCTACATTGTTACCTGGGTCAGAGGTCCATTCCCTCTTATTGTTGAGTTGCATTCCATTACGTGGCTATGATACAATTTATCTATCCCTTTGCTTATTGTTAAACACTTTAGGGTGTATGAATACAGCTGCTATGAATGATGTTGTACAAGTCTTTAGGTGAGCTTATGTTTTCATTTCTCTGGAACAAATAACAGGAAGTGGAGGTGCTGGGTCATATGGTATGTGTACATTTAATTTTATAAAGAAACTTCCAGACCTTTTCTCAAACTTCACATTCCCGTCAGCTATGTCTCAGAGTTCCAGTTGTTCCATTTCCTTGCCAACACTTGATATTGACCACCTTAAATTTTAGCCATTCGGGTAGTTGGTAGTGGTAGCATATCCTAGTTTCACATTTGTATTCCTCTTGTGGTTAATAATGTGAAGCACTTTTTCATAGGCTTGCATCTTGCACAGGATTTTGAAAATGAAACGTGAGGTCCTGATTCCTGAATCAGGTTCTCTACCTTCTCAGGAAGAGATGTTGGGAATTGGGGATGGGATTAGAGGACCCTGAGCCATCATCTCTATGTCTATTGACGTAACTTTTTAAACTTGAATTGTTTACTACATGAGTAATATACATAAATTCACACAATACGAATATTAATACTTTTTGTATAAGATTGAGACCCCCTTACTGGCACCGAGGGCTCCCTCTCTACTCCCCTTGTCTCTTCTCAGAGCTCTTTCTTTATGTTTGCAAGTGGGTTCTCACAGAAAATATCCAGTATTTATTTTGATGCGTGCTCTTACATAAATGGTATAACACTCTGCAAATCCTTCTTCAGCTTGCTTGCCCCACTCATAAAACTGTCTTCAAGACCTTGTGATGTCACAACAGGGCATCTGCCCCCTTCTGTGTAGTTGCTTGGAATTCCATCGGAAGGATGCCATGGTTTATAAATTTATTCCCTACTGCTGGATATTTAAGTTTGCTTGCGGCATTTTGCTGTTTCGAGCAAGGGTGCATTCACCTCTGTTGTTGCTGATTCCCAGCAGGGGGACCACCAGGCTATTGAAGCAGTCACCTATTGCTGCCATAACACTGTCTAACAGACGACTCAAGACTTTATGGCTTAAAGCAACAGCCGTTTATTCCCTCTCGCCAGTCAGCAGTGCAGTTGGGCAGTGCCATGGGTGTGGTCCTAGCTCCGCTGAGGATGCTGTGCCGACTTCTGGGTCCCAGGTTGGCTGGCAGGTGATCCCTTTGAGGTTTGTTTTGGGGCTACCTCTGGCAGACAGGGCCTGGGAGGGGCCACGCCACTCCTGAAAGATAAGCTGGATGCCTTTCTTAATCTATCTCCTGAGCAAAAACGTCACCTGCCACAATGGTGGGTGACCCAAGGTAAGCCGGGCCTGAGGGTGGCGTCACCAAGGCACACTCTTGCACGTGCAATGCCAACACCCATCTTACACAAACACGCGGCTTGTCTGTTCCAGTTCCAGTGCTGAGTGAGCACCTGCTAGGTGCCTGGGCCACTCGCTGCATTGTTTTGTTTGGTACATTGTTCCAGGGAGGTTGGGGAGCGGCTTGGCAACCCACACACTCTTTGTTTGTTTTTTAATTTCAGCCAGCTACCAGGCAGCTTCCTACACGTTCCCTCATCCAGTTCCTCCTCACCCTTTGAAAGGTGAGGATTTTTATCCCCACTGTGTAAAGGGGGGCACGGGCTCAGAGAGCGAGGCGACTTGTCCAGAGTCACGCAGAGCTGGGATTCGAACCCAGGCTTTTGATCTTGTCCCTCTCCCTCTGCCTTTGCCACTTGGGTGGGTAAGAATTATAAATATAATAGCAACGATTAGAGCAGGGCTGAAGATACGGCACTGGTCCCTAGGGTGGGAGACAAGGCCTGTCCCTCACAGGGAAGGCTGGTGGAGCAGTTTGTGGGACAACAACAGAACGGTGTTGTCCCACAGCTCTGGAGGCAAAGTCTGAGATCGAGGGGTCACCAGGGCTGGGCCGTTGTGGGGACTCTGAGGGACAATTGGCTCCAGGCCTGTCCCCTCCCTGCTGGCGGTTTGCTGGCTGTCTTTGCTGTGCCTTGGCTTGTAGAGACATCACCCCAATCTTTGCCTCCATCCTCCCATGGCGTCCTCCCTGTGTGTGTGCACATATGTGCGTGTGTGTGTGCTCACACCTGCGTCTTCCCTCTGTAAGTGTCTGCATCTGTGTCCAAGTCTCCCCTTTCATAAGGGCACCAGTCATAGTGGATCAGGTCCCACCCTAATGCATTACCTCTGCAAAGACCCTGTCTGCAAATGAGGCCTTTCCAAGAGAAAGGGCCACCGGGTTCCCCTCAGGAGCCCCTGGAAGGCGGGGCCTAGACAGTGGTCCCATCTGTCTGGCACTGGCTCTTGCTGGCGAGCATGAGGAGCTGTGGCCTTCGAGCCCTGGTCTGATCTCTTCATCGCTGTGTGGCTTTGGGGAGCTGCTTAACCTCTCTGAACCTCAGTATCATGGCTGGTAAAACGGAGATAAGAATTGTCCCTACTTTCCAATGCTATAAAGAGTCACCAACAAGCCCTGGCTGGTATAGTTCAGTGGATTGAGCGCGGGCCTGCGAACTAAAGGATCGTGGTTCGATTCCCAGTCAGGGCACATGCCTGGGTTGCAGGCCAGGCCCCGGCAGAGGACGCATGAGAGGCAACCATACATTGATATTTCTCTCCCTCTCTCCTTCCCTTCCTCTCTAAAGATAAAATAAATAAAATCTTTTTAAAAAAAAGTCACCGACAGACTGTGGGAGAAGGCTCAGTACAGAGCTGGGCTCTCAGTAACTGCTCAGGAAATGTTGGCGCTTCTTCTACTTGATTATTTGATTGGATGGATGGACGAAGGGAGGTGAATGTCACTGCTCTCCATGTCTCTGGCTTCCTGGTCATTCCTGCCTTGGAGAACTCACGGAACCTGCTCCAGGCGTCAGATCCAAATACCAGCCCCATCACTTACTAGCCTGGGATGCTGAGCCAGTTCTGGCCATGCAGACCCTCAGCTTCCCATCTGTAAAATGGGAAGAAGGAGAGGCTGCCCCAAGAGTCAGTGTGAGAATAAGACGGTGTGAACGCAGCGGTAGTGTGCAGCACCCGGTGCCTGGCCCGTGGGTGCTCTCAGGAAGCGCTCAGGAAATGCTGGCTCTTCCTTGGTGGCCGGGTACAGGCTGCCTGCAGGGCACCAGCGAGGCAAAAAGCATTTCCATGGCAGGCTATGCTGTGTTTCTATTTTCAGATGACACTTAGTGACATCTTAACAATGCTGGAACAAGATAGGACCTGGCAAAACCACCATTTCCTCCCAAGGATCCAAGGCTTGATGGGCAGAGAGGGCGGGGACCCTGACCCCAGTGTAGCCCGGAGCTGGGTTTTGGCTGAAAGCTGGAACAGGGCCTGTGGAGGGGGCCCTGTGTTCTCACTACTCTCCACGCTCCCTTTGCTGCTCTGGACCCCCCTCCAGTCTCCGCCCCGGGGGCTGGCTGCAGGAGGTGCCCCCCATAGACTCTATTAGCCGCTCCCCCCACGATGGCTTCCGGCTGGATCCAGTTCACAGGAGCGCAGTAGGGGTCGGGCCCTGCTTCCCCAGCTGTCTTCCTGCAGGCCTCCCACCCTGGGCAGCTGGGGGAGCAGTAACCCTGTCCCCCTATGCCTCTGGCCTAACTGGCCGCCCCAACGACCAGCACAGGGCATGTTGGTTTCCCAAACCCTGCCCATACCTTTGAAAATGGCCTCAAATTACCCAGCTTGAGGGGACAATAGGTTTTCTTCCGGATCTTTTCTGGTACACCACCTTCAGTCCCATGTCCTCTTTCCCTCCCTCCCTTTCTTTCCTACCTGCCACCCTCTCCCCATTCCATCTTCAACAAGCATTTATTGAGCACCTACTACATGCTCAGGCAACACAGACACAGTGATGACAAGACCAGGCCCCATGGGGTTTACATGTTAGGGGGAGACAGGCCATAAACTTGCAAATATATAACTAGAATTTCAGAGAGAAGGAAGTGAGGTAGAGAGGTGCTGTAGCGGGTGGTCAAAGAAGGCTTCTCAGAGGAGGAGGAGATGTGAAGGACAAGGATCCAGTCGGGGGGCAGGGGGCAGGGCTCTGAAGGAAGGGCGTTCTGGGTAGGGGAACAACATCGCTGAGTTGGTGAGGTGAGGCAGGGATGAGCTCGGTGAGTCCCGCCTCCACCGAGAACTCTGCCCTTTCTTCCCCTGGGCCTTCGCCTCAGTTGTCCCCTCATTTTTATAGAGTAAGGGGCCATGAAGACAAAAGTGGCCCTGACCCTGGGGCAGCACAGGCCAGTCTTGGGACAGGAAATGGACACTGAGGCTCAGACCTGGCTTTCCACAGGTCACACAGCAACTGGGTGTTGGAGCTGGAGTTTGAACACAGGACTGCCTGGTCCCTAAAAATCCTCCTTTGTCGGTTGGTAGTTTTCTTCAGGGTGCCTATCAAGTCCCCATGTTCTAGTCTTTGGGGAGGCCTCAGATTTCTGGGTTCCCATGGTCAGGAATTTGATAGACAGCTCCCTTCTATACTTCGCCCCCCCGTCCCCCGCCCGTGAAGTCGCCTGTGCCCTGGTTCCCTGGTGTTCCAGGGGCAGAGCTGGGAGGGACCCTCCCAAGGGAATGCTTGGCCCATGGGCTCAATTTACAGATGGGCCCTGAGGCTCAGCATGGGAGGTGCCGTTCAGGGTCCAGGGCTGGGGAATGGGGTGGAGCCAAGCCCTCCCCCAGCCCCCCCATCCATCATCTACGCTCCCACTCCCACCCCATCTCCTTTACGCTGAGCCTAACTTAGACGAGAATCTGACATTGTCCAGATGGAAAAGTCCCCCGGGTTTTGGCTGAAAAGCTCCTTGCTCAGGGTGCACTACAGCCCAAGCCCTGCTGGAAACCCTCCCCCGGGTTGGAGATCTGCTTTCTCTCCTGCCCCCCACCCCGCCCCATCCTACCTGCTCTGTCCAAACAGCTGGAGCCAGCCAAGAGGGCAGGCCCCCTCCCCCTCCTCAGGGGGTGGGCAGGCTGTGTCCACTCAAGAGTGGACTCTTCTTGAACGCAATGAGGGGGAGACTTCTCAGAGGTACCCTGAGCTGAAGACACCCCCCCTTCTAGTGCCTGAAACCCCAGCGTTTGTGCGTGAGCAGAGTAGAAAGGCTGTTTACTGGGCACTTCCTTTAAAGGCAAAGAAGTGAATGGCTGTGTCAGATCATCTTTCACTGTGGCGAGATCCCCTGGGCAGCATGGGGCTGTTGAGGTTCTAAGGGTTTGTACAGGGAGTGGGGCTGGGGGTGTAATCACTGCCTTGGCCCTATATGGCCCTTCAGAGTCAACACCCTTGACCTGAGCAAGGAGCCAGGAATTCGGCCTGAGTTAAGGGCCAGGAGTGTGCATGTGCTGGGGCAGGGCATATTGGGAGTCTCGGAAAACTAAGACGAGAATGGTAAGATATCAGCTGAACTGGTAGACAGAGAAGGGTGGGTCCTCCGGGCAGAAAGAACAGCAGAAGCAATGGTAAGGCAATCAGAGAGCTCAGGGTGTGTTTCGGGGAGCAGCTGTGGCTTCAGGGGTGTGGGTAGCAGTTGGAGGTATGTGGAGGTGGTAGGGGGTCAGAAGGCATGCTGGAGAGCCTGGCTTCTGAGGCAGGAAGCCCGGCATTCGGAGCCCAGGAGTTGTCTGTTTCCAGTCAGCAGCCAGGTGTTTCTCACTGGCCCGGGGCTGGAAAGACAAGATGGCGTAGCTCCACAAGGAGCCAGAAAGATCTGGGTGCCAGCCCAGCTGTGGCATCTGCTGGCTGCATGTCCCTGGGCAAGTTATGTTGCCTCTCTGTGTCCCAGGCTTCTTGCAGGCAGTAGGAATATTTAACTTCCAAGGTGCTTATGAGAAGGATAAAGATCACCTATCGCAGTGCCTGAGGCAGAGCAGGCACAAGCAGCATCACTTGGTTCTGTCTCCTTCTACAAGGTGCTTCCCCCCCACCCCTTATGTTAGCAAAACACAGAAACCATGTGTGTTAGTCAGCTTGGCTTCACTGTCAGAGGCAGAAGCCAACTCAAATTAGCTTAAAGGAAAATGAAGAGGCCAATGCCCAAAGTCCTAGCACTGAAGGAAGCAATGTGGGTGCTGGCCACTGAGCTTTCTGTCTTTTCCTCTCTTTGCCCATCGGCCTTCGTTTCTCTTTCTGCTACTGGACCGCCTCCAGGGGGCCAGGACAGAGGCTCTCAGAAGCCCC
Organism: Anoura caudifer; assembly: GCA_004027475.1. Lineage (NCBI taxonomy): Eukaryota > Metazoa > Chordata > Mammalia > Chiroptera > Phyllostomidae > Anoura > Anoura caudifer. Next base: position 58,236 of record PVKU01000044.1, read on the forward strand.
TGCTCAGCCATCTGGGGAGTGAGTGCAGCTTTCCCCTGGAGACTGTAGCTCAGTCCCAGGGAAGGACTCTGATTGGTCATGCTTGGGTCATGTGCCCATTCCTTGGCCAATCACCCTGGCCTGCAGTGGAGTATTTTAAGTGGCCAGGCATATGGCCATAGGGGTACTGACTATGATCAGAAGAATAAGGAGCCCTCACTGGACAAAAGAAAGCAACCAATACAGGATCATATTACAAGAGAGGAGCCTGCTCTATGCAGTTATCCATCTCCCAGTCTCCCTGCTATAACCAGCTCAGGTGTCCCCCATTTCTGTGCACCCCTTGCCCTGGACAGCACCTTCTGCACTGAGCCTGCCCCTCCTCAGAGATCCTCGAGTCAGGAACGGGCTCAGTACCTCCACGGCCCTGCTGCCTGGCCTGGGCTGGACACAGAGCAGGGACTGGACCCAGGTCTCCACTGTCAGCATCCTGTATCCCCTCCATGGCCTCCATCTGAACCCACCCCTGCTCTCCACCCACCCAAGCCCCGCCTTCTCTTTGGGGACATCTGACCTCTGTGTCCTCCAGGTGGGGCCAGACACCCAGCCCTTCCTTCCTTCTGAGTCCCTGAGGTGCTGCCTGGGATCTCCCGGGGCTGGCACCCCAGGTCGCATGGTCACTTAACCTGCCTGATGATGCTTGTTCTGTCTTCCCCTCATTTGTTAATCTGGAGGCTCAGCGGCCCTTTGCAGAGTGACTGGGCTGCTTTACACTCATGTGCCCCGGCTCTGGCCATGGAGGAGCTGCGGAGGGAAGGGCTGCAGCTGTTTGCACTGGGTTAGGCTGACCTGGCTGAGAACCTGCACCGCTGACTTCCCCTAGCATGGGTCCCTGCAGACACCGCTGGCGGCCACTGTCCCCCTACCCCCCAGTGGTTCACACGGCTTTTCAAGAGGCCTTGTTTTTTTCTTTCTTTCCCTTTTTTGGGTACTGTTTAAAAGAGAGTAATGTAAGTCTCAGATCCCCTCACATCATGTTAATGTTAAAGTAGGACTAAAAATAAATCTTGGGTTGCCATAGGAACCCTGACTGTTGCTAGGTTCAGTCTGTGGGGGATTGGGAGCCCTGCTTTTTCTGGCCCTGCATCCAGGGAGGCCTTTGTGGCTGTGTGGAGTGCCTGGGAGGGGCCCCCAGGGCCTCACCACACCCCCACCAACCCCTTCACAGTGGCCTGGGAGTCACCTCTCTGATGGGTGTCCTGTGGGGTGTTGAGACCTGCCCTGGAAAGGGGACAGGGGCTCTGTGAAGCCTCTGGAGAGAAGTTTCCGAGAAGGGGGTGGGGAGGGAGAAAATAAAGGCAGGAAGAGAGCGCTACAGGGAGGGCAGGAGGGCAGGAGGGCAGGCAGACAAAGACGGGGCAAGCGTTTGCTGGCTCTCTGATGCAAGGCCGGCCTGGGCCTCCCCACCCGCTTCCTGAGCCCCTTCAGCCCTCTCTGCAGCTGGCGGCACCCCTTCTGTGGGCCAAGGCCACTCTGACCCTGTCTGCCCTGGGCCCCCAGTGGACTTCCCAACCTTTCTCTCTTTTGATATGGGCTCGCAAGGGTGCTGTATGCCAATTCCTGGCTGTGCCCCATGCATCATGGGCGTCTGTCCCTGTGTCCCTGCTCAGTCAGCCTCATTTTCTGCAAAGCATGTGGTCAAGGGGATGAACTTGAGAGTTAGGCAGGCGGGAGTTCAAAACAGCCTCAGCACTTATAGCTGTGCACCTTCCAGGTGTTTCCCCACCTCTCTGGGCTTCCGTTTCCTCCTCAGCACAATGGACGCATGGCTTCCTCCCTTTCGGGGTCGCTGTGGGATTGTGAGAATGCGTGTGGCCCCAGGCCTGGTAGGCCGCACAGCTGGCAGCTGCTCCGATGATCTCAGAGAACTGCCCTGCATCTGCTGAGACAGCCGTGGCACTGGCTCAGGTCCACTTTAGAGGGTCAAGTTTAGTTTGGAGGAGGAAGGTTCTATTTTGGTAGCAACGGGACAAATACATGCAGGGGGTTAGAGATTCAGCCACTCGGGTGAGGTCGGAAGGTAGGCTGAACCTGGGATTTTGGAGCTGGGGCTGCGCCTCCAGGGGAGGTTGGAAGCTCCACACTGCCCAGACAGGACGCTCAGAGTAGCTGAACTTGACTCATATTTCTCATACACCAGGAGGGGTTCCTAGTGTGCAAGAACTTTCTCAAATCCCCTTTTCCTCTTTTACCTATCTCCCCTATGCCCCGTGGATCTTCCAGAGTCTCCTTCCCCTCCCCTTTTCTCTCAAATCAGCATCATTACCCCCCCCCCCCCCCCCCCGCAGAACAGACAGCTGCAGAGCCTTCTGGGAGGGGAGGGGAGGGGAGGAGAGGGAAAGTTAAGTGCCCATTAGTGCAGGCCCAAGGAGACAGGTGGTTGAGGGAAACTGAGTCTCCATGGCGGAGTTCATGCCATCTCTGTTTGCAAAAGTGTGGGCAAGATGCTGGGAACCATGGGGTTTGAACTTCCAGTCCAAGGTGAGGGAGCCACTGAGCAGAGCTCAGAGGTTGTGCGGAGAGGGCCACCCAACCTAGGCTGTTAGTCCCTGACTTCGCTCTCTTGCCCCCTGCCCAGCACTGCCCATCGGGCCACTCAGATGGAAGTCAAAGGACGTGAGGGCCTTTGATGAGGTCTAGGGCAGTAGGGTGCAGTCCTTGGCTGGGTGGGGAGGGAAGTGGGGGCCCTGCAGAGACAAAGATGGGACTTCTGAGTCAGGGCATTGTAGTGGCCAGGACACTCAGACCTTCATCATTTTTGCTTGGCACAAAGAAACACTTCTTAAGAACAGATTAATTCTTTATTAAGAACATACACCCTTCAACAAAACACCAGAAAATAGCCCAGTCTAACACCATGCCCTGGAAGATTCTGGAAGATGATACCATGTGTCAGTCAGCTGAGAGGAACCCAGAAAAGGCTTTGAGGATGTCACTCTCTAGAGCACAGAGCCACCCGCCTGACACTGCAGAAGTCCGGGAACGGACCAGAGGCTTTCTAATTGTCATTCATGTACGCATCCCAGTCTGAGGTCCCAACCTTGATTCGCAAAACCAAATGAAAATAATGAGTGCAATCTCCTGCAATTGCTTTGGAGCTTCGTTTTCCGCCTAGAACCTGCCTAGGGAAATGTAATTGCATCTGAAACCATGACATGAAAGAAGGTGAGGCCAGACAGTTCAAGTGTGGGCAGAGGACCTCCATTTCACAGATGGATCAGAGGCGACCAGAGAGGACCAGAGGCGGAGAAGGAGGCCTGGAGGCACAGCGGCTCCCCAGGGGGGTTTCCCACAATCGAGGTTAATGAAACTGGACCAGTGAACAAGGCAGGAGGGCTCCGGCGGGAAGCCCTTCCAAACCCAGAGGGGCCGGGGACAGCTGGAGACTGATCCACCCCGTGCATGCAATGGGGACATGAGTACTGTTCGAATGAGCCCTGTGCAGCGAAGCTGATTGACACTTCATTTCCCACTGCGTGTTGTTCACCCCTGTGGGCCCCATGAGACGCTTTCGGAAAGGGAGGTTGCACGGTCAGGTAACTTAGGCAAGAAATGTCTGCAAGCCACAGGGTTCACCAGGCGCTGGAGCCCTTGAGGAGAAACCCAGGCCCAGCCTTACTTACCCCTGATGGTCCAGTCACCATAGTGAGCACAGGGCCTGCTGCCTCGGTGGCTGTTCACTCCTGTGGCATGGCCTTGAGCAGAACTCAAGGGCCGATGTCCCTGGACAAGGAGGCCTCCTGCAGAGGCAGGAAGTCTTCCTTTTGCATGGATGAGACAGTCCAATACGGCCCTAAGAGGGCTCATCTAATGCCACCTCTTCATTTGCCAAAGACCAGTCCAGGTGTTGGGGTTCCTTCATTCTGGAAACAGCCCCAGGCACCTACTGGGTGCCAGGTGCTGTTCTAGGCACCGGATGTGTCAGAGTGCAAAACACACGCAACCCCCTGCCCCGGAGGAGCCTCTGTCCTAGGGAGAGCCCCATCCTCTCCCCCTTCCATGGCCCTGGAGTTCTGTGGGACCCATATCCCTTTGCTGACCAGGCCAGGAAGGGACACCTGGTTTGGGAGAAGCCATCCAGGTGCTGAGTTGAGCCATTCATTCTCAGGCCTTGGAGCTGGGCTGCCTGGGTTCAAGTCCTGACTCCCTGCTCACATGCTGAGAGATTCCAGGCAAGTTACTCAATCCCTCCGAGCTTCTATTCCCTTCCATGGTGAGAATAGTAATAACCCCTGCGTTGTAGGGTCATTCTGAGGATTGAATGAGAAAACCCACATAAAGGCCTTAGACCCTTGCGTGCACCTGTTGCTGTTGGTGGCAATTCTTGTTCCCAGGAATGAAGAGACTGGATTGGTTGGCTGGGCTCGGGGGCCAGTAAGATTTGAGAACAGAGGCTGCCCTGTGGGGTCCCTGAGGCTGCCCTGTGGGGTCCCCACTCTCTCAGGAAACAGAGAGAGCAGATCTGCAAAGTGCATCAGAGAAATAGTGCAGGTGGGCTGAGCATGGGCCAGGTAGAGAGACACAGAGAGCGGCACCTTGGTGTGGACAGTTCCTTCTGGGGCTTAGTGGCCCGTGGCCCACGCTGTTCCCCACCTTCCTGCTAATTTTTGCTGTCTCCATGGAGTTTTCTGCTCCTGAGAAGCAAGCTCTCCCTGACCAAGCTGAGGTCTCCTGGAAACCCTGCCAGGAACATGACCTCACTGGGCCAACAGAGGACTGTTTACAGCAAACCGGAATGAGGAGCAGAGGGGGCTTCCTTTGCGTGGCCTCCCCTTGCTACCTGGAGCCTTATTGTCATGCGTCCCTGCTCCTGAAGAAGGAAAAGAAAGGGGTCATTTGTGAGGCAGAAGAACAGCCAAGGTGTCTAATAAAGGGGACCCCAAGGCGCCCAGGCCTGGCCAGGCCCGAGGAAAGATGTCCAAAGTTAATTAGCGGATCCCAGAGCGCTTCCTGTGATTCTTCCAAGCTGGTGGGGTCACTCAGGAGAGCAGCAGACACACGATGTTCTTCCCCTGCTGGAGACAGAGTGCCCACCCAGCTTAGGAGGAGCCTGGATGCAGGCCAGCAAAGTGCCCCCTGTGATCCCTATTCCTGGAAGGGACGCTGAGCAAGGCTGTGCCCCCCATGGCCGCTGATGGTCGTTGGATGCATAGAGGAGGTGGGAGGGTGCCGCTGGGACAGCACACAGGTGTGACGGTGCGGGAGTGCGGGGCAAGTGGGCTGCAGAGGTGTGTCCTTGCTTCCTCCTCCCAGTTTCTGGTGGTGCCAGCAGCGCTCTTGGAGCCCCTTGGCTGTGTCGCTCCAATCTCTGCCTCCACCGCCACATGGCAGCCTCCCTGGTGTCTCTGTGTCTCCTCTTGTCTTAGAAGGATGCCAGTCCTATTGGATTAGGGCCCGCCCTAAGCAACCGTGGCTCATCCTAACTGGATTGCATCTGAGAAGATAACTGTTTCTGAATAGGGTCCCATTCACAGCCCCTGGTGAGGGGTTCAGACTTCAACATGTCTTTTAGGGGAACACAGTTATCCCTCAATATTCATTATAGGGAAAATATATGGAAAATATAGGTAAGTAGTAGGTAAATAAAACCATTAAACATTTGCACCACACAGTGATAACCATTCTAACTTTTGGGGATGTCTCCTTCTGGATGTTCTTCCCTCTATCAGGAAAGTGTTATTGTTTCTGCAGAAATTCAGTGACCCTGGGCACAGCACTGGGACCTATTGATTCTACCTGATGTGATGTGGTATCTGTTCTAATCACTGGTTTCCACACCCTGGATTTGATCTGCCCTGTTACATTGAGGAATCCACCACTTGTGTTTCCTTCTGGGGACAGAAAATAACACTGATGTCATAGCTACAGCTTTCCAGCTTGTGGGGACATTCCAACGGCAAGGTCAAGTCCGCACATACCTCATGTCACATTCACGTAAATCTGAGGACTGCCCTGTGAGGTCAATATCATTGGCCCCACTTTGTAGATGAAGAAAGAGATTCAGAGAGGTTAAGTACCTTGCCCTAGGTCACGCAGCCAATAATCAGTGCACTTGAGTTTTGCACCGAGGCCCATCTGATAGCAGATAACACTGGTGCTGCCTCCTTTAATGAAGTGCAGGTGGTGTTTCGTTAGAGCACCATTAAGATGCACAGCTGATGGATGTGCAGGAGGTAAAACATTCCAGGTCAAAAAGCAGGTGGAGACTGTGGTGCAGGCAAGGGCACAAAAGCACGGTCCCGTTGTCCCTGGGAGGGAACATGTGCTGTTTGTCAGAGTGTAGTGCATGGCTCGGGGGGTGGCCGGGAGAGGTCAGCTGGGGCTGTGTCCTGTTGAAGTCTCGGCATCACCCAAAGAGCCATAGGGAGCCCCTGGCAATGTGGCAGCAGGGAGAGAGGCTGTGCTTTGGGAAGTTCATCCTGGCTGCAGTGTGGAGCATGGATGGGAAAGTCTGCCTGAGGCTGAAAGACCAGGGAAGGAAAAAAAGGAAGAAAAAAGGAAAGGAAAGAAAAAAAAAAAAAAAAAAGAGGCAGGTTGACCAGTTGTATGAGGAGCAGTGGGGGTGGGGAAGGCAGAGTGAGGCCAGGGGTGTTGATAGTTGCTCTGTCAGTCTCTGAAGGAAGCTAAGGTGTGAGCTGTGCCTTGGGTGGTCCAGGCAGCACCAGCTGACAGCTGCCCAGGGGGCATCTACCGCCATACATTCTCCTTCTTGGCAGGAGACCTCCCAGGTGGCATCGGGCTAAGCCTCTGCCTTGCTGGTGGGAAAGCTGGCTCCTTGCCACAGGAAGGCACAGAGATAAGTGGTGTGTTGAATGTTCTGAAAACACAGGATTAAACACTTGGGAACTGACATAAAGCTGCCCTTCAGAGGGCAGGAGATGGGGACCAGGCCCTCCTCCTCCTCAGGCAGGCTGGGCAGCTGGGACCTTCCTCTGGGTGGTGGAAGTGGGCCCACCCACCCCATCTCTTCTGGAGGCCCCTCTTCTCTTTGTCTCCTCTGGTGCCTCCCCTCCCCTATGGAAGGTCTTGGGGGTGGGGGAGCCTTTGAGGAAGAGCAAAAAGCAAGATGTCTCAGTCAGCTTCAAGATCAGGGCAATTTTCTAAGGAGCATCTGGAAGGAGAGGCAAAGGTGTCCAAAGATTAAACCTGGACAGGCCAGAGCGTAAAGAGTGAATAGAGGCTAGGAGGGAAGCACACTGATTGATTGATTGATTGATTGATTGATTGTGGCAAAGTGCACATACATAAAAATTGCCATTGAACCCCTTTCAAGTGCATAATTCAGGGGCAGTATGTACGTATACTGCGTTGTGCAGCTGTCTCACCACTAACCAGTTCCAGAACTTTGCAGCACCCCAGATGGAAGAAGCCCCATAAGCTACCACTGATTGAGGGCCTACTATGTGCTCTAACTCATCAGCTCAGCTCCTCCTCCTTGTAGTTTGGAGAGAAATCCATTTTACAGATGCGGAGAGTGAGGCTCAGGAGAGGGCTGTAACTCGCCCAAAGCCCTGTGGGTTGTAAGTGTTTGAGTCCAGGCTTGTTTAGCCCCAGAGCCCCCCATGTCTGGGGTGGGGGGCAGTGGAGGATGTTGAGACTGGAGGGTACTGGTGGAGCAGCTAGCTCAGCCACAGGCGCTGGGGTGCAGCTGGAAGATGGTTCTGGGAACCATCTGCATAAACAAGGGCTCACAGGCTGGGGGCAACACTCAGCCAGGGCACCAACGGAGCAAGGCATGGTGCCAGGGCGGTTACCTTTTAGGGTGACCCCAGTTAAGGATGGATAGAAGGGACCTGGTCCTATCATGAGGGGAGAGCGCTGGCCCAGCTGAGCAGAAGGCCAGGGTCCCAGGAAGACCCACCGCCAAGGGTATGTGGTGGAGAGCAGGCTGAGGGATTGAAGGAGAGAATGGGGGTAGGTCAAGGTCACAGAGGTCCTACGGGCCAGGCCCAGGGGCTGACTGACAGCTGCCAAGCTCCAGACCCCAAACCATCCTGGGCGGGGATCTGAGTCCAGGGCAGCAAGCGCCCATGGCCCTGGAGTCTCGTCTCCAGCGACGCTGTAATTCAGGCTCAAGACTCTGTCGGTACAAAGGGTTCGAACTGGCCTGTGAATAGAAAAGCAGAAAAGCATCCCTCTTCTCTCTCTTACTCTCTTTCTTCTACATGTGTGTGCCTACAAACACACACACACACACACGTGCAAAAAGGAGATTTAACAGCCAGGTTTGCACTAATCTTTCTTCTTTTTTCTACTCAAAACTGTCATGGAAGTCTGCCCAACTCACTCATGTACCATCGATTTTAAAGGCCTCACTGCATCCCAGGGTGTAGCTGCCTCTTAGTTCACCTAACCCAGAGGTTCTCCTTCCACTGTGTCTGGGCACCTCTGTGGTTGTCACAGCTTTGGGAGGGGGATGCTACTGGCACCGGCTGGGGAGAGGTCAGGGATGTTGCTAAACATCTTTCAAGGCACAGAAGAGCCCCCCCATAACAAAGAATCATGGGTCCTTGAAATGTCAACAGCGCAGAGGTTGAGAAACTTTGGCCTAACCAGCCCCTGCTAACAAGCATTTAGGCTGAATGCAGGGTTTTTGTTGTTATAGCGTCTCACCAGTTGCTTCGGATAAGGAGCCAACCGTATCTCGTGAATGTTTGTGAGTACATTCTGGCAACGTGATGACGGCTGGTTGGGGGGGGGTCCCTTTGAGGCGTTCTTTCCCCATCTTCACTGGGTATAATTGACAAATAACAGTTGTGTGTATTTAAGGAGTACGCCGTGATGTTCTGATGTCCATATATTGTGAAATAATTGCCACCATCAAGCTCAAGAACATGTCCATCCGCTCATCCTTCTCTTTATCCATGTGTGGAGGACACTTACGATCTACCCTGGAAATTTCAAGGACCCATTGTTGTTAACTGTGGCCACCATGCGGTACATTAGAGCTGCACAGCTTATTCACCTGGCGTGCTTGTACCTGAAACCTTGTACCCCTTGACCAGCCCCTCGCCATGTCCCTGTCCCCCTCATCCCAGCCCCTGGCAGTCACCGTTCTCGCCACTGCTTCTGTGAGTCTCACAGTCGTGGGTTATACCTGGAAGTGACGTCATGCAGCATTTGTGCTTCTGTGTGTGGCTTGTTACACAGCCTCCAAGGTCATCCATGGTGCAAACGGCAAGATTTCCTTCTTTGAAAATAATATGAATCACATTAATAATCATAATCTACATGATGTCTCGTTGTATAAATAGAAACCACATTTTCTTTGTCCACTCATCCACAGAGGGATATGAAAGTTGTTTCTGTATCTTGGCTATTGTAAATAATGCTGCAATGAACATGGGGGTGTAGCTAGATCTCTGCTCGAGATACTGATTTCCTTTCCTTTGGGTGAACACCCAGAAGTAGAATTGCTCCATCAAAAGGTACTTCCATTTTTAGTATTTTTAGAAACTCCATACTGTTTTCCATAATAGCTGCACCAATTTACATTCCCACCAACGGGGCACAAGTTTCCCTTTTCTCCACATCCTTGCCAACACGTGTTACCTTTTGTGCTTTTGACAATAGTCATTCTAAAAGGATGAAAGGGAAAAAACCACACAATCGTCTGAATAGATGCAGGAAAAGAATTGGACAAAAGTCAACAACGTTCATGATAAAAACCCTCAGCAAAATAGGTCTAGTAGGAACTTACCTCCACACAATAAAGGGCATATGTTGAAAGCCCACAGTGGATGCTACCATCAACGAGGAAGAATGAAAAGCTTCCCCTCAAAGGTCCAGTGCAAGGCAAGAAGGCTCCCTCTTGCCCCTTCTATTCCACACAGACCTGGAAGTCCTAGCCAGAGAAATTAGACAAGAAAAAGAAATAAAAAGCATCCAAATAGGAAAAGGAGTACAATGACCTCTGTTTGCTGATGATACGATTGTACATGTAGCAAATCCTGATGAGTCAACAAGAAAAACCCGTTAGAACAAATACACAGATTTTGCAAAGTTGTGGAATTCAAAATTGGCATACTGAAATCAGTTGTGTTTCTACATACAAACAGTGCTGCTATCTGAAAAGTAAGAATCAAAAAGAATAAAATACTGAGAACTAAAGTTAACCCAAGAACATGACCTCCTTGTACACTGAAAATGGTAAGACGCTGATGAAGGAACTTAAAGAAGGCGCGCATGAATGGAAAGACACCCCCTGTGTGCGGGCCAGAAGAATCAGTATTGTCAGGATGTCCGTGTGGTTAGTGTCCCCAGCTTTGCCCCCGATGAAGCTGGTTCATTTGGAGTTTTTCACAACCTTAATCTTTTTCTCAAAGGGACAACTGCCCCCTTACCTTCTCACTGGTGGACAGCCCAACAAAAGCCATCTTGGCAGTTGTTAGTTCTGAGTGTACGCCTGGTCACGAGGCCGCTTGCTAATGGTTTCTTCTGAAGGTCTTTCTGTATTATATTATGCAGCCTGCCTGGTTTTAGTTTGTAACTGCTTTCTGTGAATGGGGCCTGGTCTGATCTGGGTATGTCTGAAGCTTTCCATTCTTCAGATTCCAACTTCTCTTTCTCATCCACCACGGAGACCTATGGCATCGACACTAACCCAGCGGCCTGTGGGGGGACTTCCGACTGTTCCATCCTGGGGATGTATTCTGTTTTGCTTGACAATTAAGCAGTAGGGATTGCTTGGCATTCTGTTGCTGCTGGTATTCCGTTACTATAGTCGGTGCTGCTATGAATACCCTCACACCTGCGCATTTCTGCATTCATCCACCTATTTCCAAGAGTGGAACTTACTAGGTCGAATTTTGAAGCATCTGCCAACAATAAAGAAAAGCTGGCTTCAGACTGTGAAGGACAGGTGGGGCCATCGGCCGCCCAGCCCCTTCCTGGGGACAATGACACCTGCCTGGGAGCCACCGGGCCACCGGGAGCCTTGCTGGCCATTCCCCCTAGGCGTGAGACCCCCCTGGCTTCTGTAGACTGAGTCTGCATACTCTGGTTTTAATCTTTGCTGATTCAATGGGCTTAAAATGGCATCTTCCTGACATTTTAATTTACATCTACTCCATTATCAGTGCCAGTGAGCCTGTCTTTGGGCTTTTATTAGCCGTGGGTGGGCCTTCTTTTGAGACGTGCCTGTTCATGCTCTTCGCTCCCTTTTCTATTGGGTTGTCTAAAAGAGCTCTTTATCCATTTAAAGTTGTTTTGTGAAAAAGAAGAAAGCATCTCTGTCCTGAATGAGCCTGGCCAGGGCATCAGACAGACATGGGCTGCCTTCCTCATACCTCCCCAAGAGGCTTCTGAAGTTGCCTGAGCCCAGGTTTGAGGCAGCAGAAGCTGACAGATGGGCAAGCAGGTGAGTAGCCTGTCACTCCATTAACCAGACCTGGAGGTGGCTTAGACAGGAAAGGAAACAGAGGCCAAGGCAGAATCTAGGAATAACACTGTTTTAGGTCAACCTCCTGCCCTTGATGTGAGCATTACTCGAAAGCCCATGGATGGGGTCTGGAGTCAAAGGGATCTTGGTTTTGGTCTCAGCTCTGCAATACGGGGTAAGTCACTTCACCTCTCTGAGCTTTTCTTTCCTCTCCCATGTTGACTTGGGGTCTTTCTCAAGGTCAGGAGGCTTGGTGGAGCAGCTGGTGCTTGCAGCCACAGTTTCAAATAAAGAAAAAAAGAAAAGTCTTGTACTGGGAGAAATAAGTTTGAGGATGAAGTCTGAACTTCAACATTTAATAGCTCTGGGCCTCAGTTTCCCCCTCTGTCAGTGAGGGGCTTGGATGCCACGAGGACCCTAAATGAGGATTAAGAACTCCCTTTTCTTGCTTTATCTTGGGGCCAATCACTTAGACTGGCTTCATGTGGCTCTCGGCTCCACTGATTTTAGCTTTGCTCAGATCAATAGCCGGGACCTGAGCCTCTTGGACATGCCAGGCTTGTGTTGGGTCGGCAGCTTCGGAAAGAGGCAGGAAAGGTTTTGTCCCTGCCACATGGTACCCATAGTTACGGCAAAGGAAATGAACAGGCTGTTAATTTTGGGGTCCCAGAGTTGTTTACTGAGGCTAGGGTGGAGGGAGACATCCTGGAACAGGAGTGTCTGACGGGGGGATAAGTAGGAGTCAGCTACCCCAGGAGGGGAGGCAGGGACAGAGTGAGCTAAGGCTCAGCGTGAGATGGGACAGGGCGCTGTGCCAGGAGGGAGCTAAGTCTGGGGCAGCTCTGGCTGGAGGTGACAAAGAGGTCTGCAGGGTCACATCACCGAGGGCTGTGCAAAGAACCTGGGCTTCCTTCCAGGGAGATGTGTTTTCATCAGAGCGCAGACGAGGTCTGATATGCATCTTCAGATGAGCACCCATGGCTGCAGAGAGGATGCTGAGGGTGGGGGGCGGGGGCTGGAGGGAGGAGGAGCAATGAGGATGCCAGCCGGGAAGGAGAGAGGAGGAGGAAGGCGAGGGTGGCAGCAGCTCCCGGTGAGGGCACAGGAGATCGGCTCTGGAGGGAGGCACGTGGCCTGGAAAATGGGGTGGCTGTGGACATCTGGTAGGCACGACCGTCTGAGGCCCAGGAGGATGGGTTCCCACATCCACCATGGTGCACACTGTGGGCCAGGCTTGTGCTGGACCTGGCGGTGAATGAAATGCCCTGAGACCACGGACTTGGGGTGGGGGGGCGTGGGCACTAATGTGGGAGACAGGCACTGGTGAGCAGAGTAGGTCTCAGAGGCCTGCAGGACATGGAAGGAGCCAGAGAGAAAAGAGAGCGAGGTGGGGACCACCATGTTGGGGGAGGTATGGCAAGTCTGCTGGGGTGACCAGGAGAGATCTCCCTGGGATGGGGGCTTGTGAGAAACCTGTCCCACCACCCTTGTGTCCAACCATCCATTCATTCAGGTATGCGGTGGATCCAGGGGGAGACCCCAGAAGGGCAGCTGAGGGGGCCGTTGCAGAGCTTACCCTGAAACTTGATGGGGATTGTGTCTTCTGAGGATGAATCTAAGGAGAAGCAGGGCCCTGGCCAGAAAGGGGGCACAGTACAGAACCCCTAAAGCTGGCAACAACCCTCGCCAGCTTGCTTTTGGGAATTGCCAACACTACAAAAAAAAAAAAAAAAAAGGAAAGGAAAGGAAAGGAAAAGCAAAGCAGGACAATTACTTGACTTGGGATTTTTTTTTTCTATTTATAAATCAGGTCTTGTTTTCAACTCCATTTCAAAGGCCTGTGGTGCATTGCTCCCCAGGGCCTCGGCCCTGGCTCACCGTCCTGTCCCCTCCCTGTGGCCTGGCTGGTCCCTTACTTTCACCATTTTCAGAATGGCTGTGCGAAAGCCTGTCCCTGCAGTGAGCAGGCTGGACCCTGAGCTGGTGAAGTGCAGTCACCAAGCAAACATCTGCTGATTTCGAAGCTCAGACCTAGATCCCCCCTGGCCCAGCATGTGGCCATGGGGTGGCCACCTCACTTCTCCAGGCCTCTCCTCTCCTCTCTGTAAAATGGGTACAAGACTCCACACCCCCCTGCCTTAGCAGGCAGCTGGGGGTAGTCAGGAGTAGCCCAGACATGTGTTAAGCACTGACTCTGCCCCACCCTCATAGGACTTCCAGTGAATGGAACAGACAGATGTTAGTCAGGTAAGACCCAGGCTGGACGCTGCAGACAGACACAGGGGACACAGACACCCAAGCCACTATGCAGTGCTAGACCAGACTGAGATTCAGGAAGCCAGGAACAGCGCCCGGAGGCAGTCCAGGGGGCAGGGCTGGGCCCCTGCGGAGGGGCTCCAGCAGGGCGGCAGGCTGCGAGGGGCCGAAACAGCTTGGGCCATGGGGCTCAGTGGAGGTTTTACTGCTGTTCAGGTGCGGCAAGGACAGCAGGTCGGGAGATGACTGCCTGGAAAAAGTCATTGCTAAGGTCGGTCCAGCACCAGGATTCAAGGCTGGGGTGATCCTCAGGTTCTGGAGCCTTCTGGTGACCAGGTCCTTCTTGGACAAGGGACGACACAGGTATCAGGGGGAGAGGACACTTTGGACATGGGGAATGGTTAGAGTATCGACCCGCCTTTTCTTTCACTTATTGTGTCTTGGAGGCATTTTCCTGTCTGAGACCTGTTTCGATCTTTCAAAACCTACACAGTATTAACTAAGACTGTATTTTATTTCATCGCTCCCTAGGGAGGGACACGTGCAATAATTCTTGTCTTGGGCTGCAAAGAACACCTCTTTGTTCTAGGGTGGGGGGGGGTAAGGCAGGTCTGAGCAGGCTCTGCCCAGGTCTTGGGCGGGTATCGGTGGGAGACCTCATTGGCCCTAGTTGCTCCCTCCTTGGTGGCAAGAAGAGAGCTCCCCACACAGGCTGAACCCAGGTTCTGCCCCCAGATTTGCTGTGTGACCTCAGGACAAGTGATGCAACCCTTCTGGGGCTCCTTTTGCTCACCTGCGAGGAGCAAGGCTGGACTGAGTTCCCCTGCGCTCTGCTCCCATCCCCTCTGGACCCAGTGGTCACCCTCGTCCAGTTGGTAGCTTCATGGAACACAGTTGTCCTGTCCTCCCTGCTCAGAACCTTTGCTGCCGTATCCTGGCCCATGTGAGGGTCCCGAGGTTCCTAGGCACTGTGGGCTGCCTACATGAGTGCATGGGAATATCTCTGTCCACAAGGAAAGGTCAAGAAGTCCTCCTTCCTGAGACAGAAATAGATTTCCTGTTAAAAACCTAGCAAAGAGACTATTTTTGGCTGCCTGGCCTACCAGAAGGCGGGTCTCAGTGCTGAGTGGGGTGCCACGCCCAGGCTCCAGGGGCAGCTGCCCCAGATCCCAGCAGCCAAGGGGCCCCAGCCCAGGGAGTAGGATTCCAGGGGGCTCCTCTTGTGAGCCCAGAAGCAGGACTGGTCTGTATCCCAAGGGCTAGGGTCCCGGAGCAAGGAATTCTGGAACCATACTTGGTGCCAAACCTGTGGGTCTCTCCCAGCGGCCCCATCTAGCAGGGGTTGTCGTCATCATCATTCAGGTGGGGAAACTGAGACTCAGAGGCAGACGCCACCCACCAAAGATCCCACACCTGGAGCTAGGTCTCAGACCCAGGCCTGTGCCTGACCCTCCTAGGCTGTGCCCATCATTCAAAGTACAAGCAGCAGAACCCCCAACTCCAGCTGATGCAGACCAGCCCAGCCACACTCAGGGTCCCCTTCTGGCCTAGGGGGCTCAGGACGGATGAACTTTCCTGCCTCCTGATGGCTCTTGGGAGAAGCCTTAAAACCAGAGGGGACTGGCAGGTGGGCCCTGGCCCCGCAGCCTCAGGGGCCAGCCTGGCAGGGTTTCTGAGAGCAGTTCACGGCGGCTCCCAAAAACAACCACCAAATGTGTCTCGTTGACCTCACACTGCAGATGCTTAGGATAAACTCACGTAAATCTCCATCCAGGGCCTGTTAGAAAAATGCCGAAAATTAGAGGAACGGGACACAGCCACAGGCTCACAGCGCCCGTCTCTCTCCCTCCCTCGCTCTCTATACCCGTTTCTTTCTCTCTGTCCACATCTCTTTAGGGTACACTGTGTTCCATCTTCTTCTGAGTGTCCTCTTGTCCGTCTGTCCCTCTATGTCTCCCACCCTCAGCTCTTTCCCCCAAGTATTAAGCTGAGAGCGAGGCCCCATCCTACCAAACGCCCACAGAGCACATATTTTAATACGGCTTCACAGGCTTCCAGAAAAACAGATGCAACATCTATGACATTCTTCCTGCTCCCTGTAAAGCAATTAAAGACAGAGGCTTTGGGGAGGGGGTGGAGGGAGGAGGGGGCCTGGGAGAGCGGGGCAGGGGAGGGAGAGAGAGGAGAAAGCCTCCTCATGGCTCCTCGCTCCTCACTCCTCCCAGCAAAGGCAGCCGATGGTGGGGGGGGGGTGCATGTGTGACCACCTAACACTGTGACATCTTTCTCCTCTGGATGGCAGCTCAGGGAGGGTAGCCAAAGTGAAGGTGGCTCAGTGGGCCAAGCCTGGCATTGGAGAGGCAGTTGGGGGGACAGCAGGTGGTCCAGGGGCTGGTCCAGAGGGATGTTACAGGAGCACAGGACTCTGAGTCCTGTATTCAAATGTGGGCTCTGCTACTTGAACCTGCATTCACTCAGGCAACTTCAGTCTACTCAGTCATGCTTTGCTTCATTCCCTAACTCACTCACTCACCCATCCATTCACTCACACACTCATCTATTCACTCACTCATCCATTCACTCACTCACTCACCCATTCACTCACCCACTCACTCACCCACTCACTCACCCACTCACTCACCCACTCACTTATCCATTCACTCACTCACCCATCCATTCACTCACTCACCCATCCATTCACTCACTCACTCATTCACTCACTCATTCACTCATTCCCTCATCCATTCACTTATTCCCTCATCCATTCACTCACTCACTCACCCATTCACTCACTCACCCATGCATTCACTCACTCACCCATTCACTCACCCATGCATTCACTCACTCATCCATTCACTCACTCATTCACTCATCCATTCCCTCACTCACTCATCCATTCACTCACTCACTCACCCATTCACTCACCCATCCATTCACTCACCCATCCATTCACTCACCCACTCACCCATTCACTCACTCACCCATCCACTCACTCACCCATCCACTCACTCACCCATCCATTCACTCACTCACTCATTCACTCATCCATTCACTCACTCACTCACCCATCCACTCACTCACTCACCCATCCACTCACTCACCCATCCACTCACTCACCCATCCATTCAATCACTCACTCACTCATCCATTCACTCACTCACTCACTCACCCATTCACTCACCCATTCACTCATCACTCATCCATTCACTCATCACTCATTCACTCACTCACTCACCCATCCATTCACTCACTCACTCATCCATTCACTCACTCATCCATTCACTCACTCATCCATTCACTCACTCATCCATTCACTCACTCACTCATCCATTCAGTCACTCATTCATTCAATCGACAAGGGTGTTTTGAGCCCCTAGTGTACGCAAGGTCTGTGGGGATGTTGGCAGGACTATGGATAAATAATTGCAGAATGACCAGCGGGCTTGAACAAGGGCGGCCTGGGGCCCCTGGTGGCCCTCCTAGGGAGGAGATGGCTCAAGTCTGAAGGACAGGAAAGATCTGGGTGAACAGTGTGGGCTGGAGATGGGTGTCCTGAGGGATGGAGGTGTCCCAGAGGGGATTGCGAGTTATAGATAGGAACACTGAGAGTACCCAAGAGGACCAGGACCCATGAGGTTGCACAGGGTGGCAGAGGGTCTCCAAGTGGGGCAAGAAAGGCTGCCCGGGTCCCAGCATCATCAACATCACCATCAGCCAAGGCTCAGCCTTAGGCCCAACAGGGAGAGGCAGAGGTCAGAGGTCAGGGAGGCAGGCGGGGCCTCGGGGACCAGCTCAGTACTCACGGATTGGTGCCCGTCAACTTATTCCTTGGTCCCTGGCCTTTCCCACATGGCATTGTTTTTAGGTTCATGGACGATTGAGAGAGCAGAGAGCTCTCGGCTCAGCACGTCCTTGCTGTGGCCAAGCAGAGAGCTTCTCTGAGTTCCTCACCCTTCTAACATTTCATTGACTCCTCCCCACCACTTAGAGTGTATGCCAGGGGAGGGGAAGGTTGACGAAAGGTAGGCCCCCCTCCCAAGGAGTCCTCTGTCTCACAAAGGAGACAAAAGTAGCCACATGCGAGCAGAAACTTATACAAGATATCTGATCTCATACTGGAAAGATTAAAGACAGTTTCCAAGGACACGTACATTAGAGCAAGCTGCATACATAAATAGTAGAGGGAGTGAAGAAATAAGTGAGAGTTGGGCATAATGGAGCCATGAATACAGCCTACGCACAAAAGGCACTTGATATCCTAGACATTTGCTATGGTTGAGTCACAAGATCAATGTCGAGCTTCCTAGCAGTTAGTGTGAAAAGGGAAAGTTGATCAGTTACACAATGATCATGTCATGTGAATAAACGAGTTACCCAGGGGAATTATAATAATAGCTAGCATCTATGGGGCGTTTTCTAGTCCTTATATACCTACACAATGGAGGAATTATCGCTATCCTCACTAATTAGTTAAGAAAATAGAAGGTCACAACCTGTCCATGTCATACACCTGGTGGAACAAGGACTGGCATACATCAAAATTCAGAGCCTCAGCTTGAATCCTTCTCATGATCCTAAGACAAAAACCCCTCCCAAATGTGGACACTGTAATAACCAACATTCTTGCAGTGGACACAGGAGTGTTCCCATCCCATCCCTAAACGCATTGTCTGCTTTCCAGCCAACACCCATTTCAGGTCTGTAGCCCAAGTTCCCATGGTGAGTCTTCATTCCCAACTGGCTGCCATCTGGCTGCCACCAGCAGAGACTGGAGAATATCTGGAACAGAAAGTGGACAATCTGTCTTTTAAGCAATTCTTACTCAATACTGCTTCTCTCACTGAGCTTTGGCTAAATATTGCCTTGCTCATTCAACAAATTTATCCTGAGTGTGCACGTGGCCAGGCCCGATTCTTAGCTCCAGCTGAACCTCCAGGAACATAGCAGCCAGGACCCCCACCCCCATGAACTTACAATCTTGCAAAAGAGACAAACATTAAATGAGTCAAAACACAAAGGGAACACACCTTCACATGTTATGTTAAGCCTGTGAAGGAAGCATAATGAAGGGGGCGTAATTTTGGTTGGGCGTGGGGCCGTGCAAGTTCCCTGAGAGGAGAGAGCATTCAGTATGGAAACAAAATAATAAAGAGGAAGAGGAAAGCCCTCAAGACCCAGGGACTGGGCATGGGCAAAGGCCCTGAGCGGGGAGATGGCTCGCGGTAGTGTTGAAGGAATTGCAAGTCATCTGAGTTGCTGGAACATGGTAGGTGAGAGGGAGAATGGCAACATGAAATCGAAGAGATGGGCAGGCTTGGGTAATGAAGGTCAGGGTAAGGAGGTTTGGTTTTTCTGTTTTAATTTGCTTGAAATTAGACTCCTTGACAAGTGCATGATTTCTGTAGTCCTGTGTTGTAGCTGAGAATGGGCCTGAGCACCAATGTGTTGGGATGAAAGGATGATGGATGGATGGATGGATGGATGGATGGATGGACAGATGGATGGATGAGTGGATGGATGAGTGGATAGGTGGGTGGATGGATAGATGGATAATGGATGGGTGGATGGATGGATGATGGATGGTTGAGTGGATGGATGAATGATGGATGGATGAGTGAATAGGTAGGTGGATTATAGATGAGTGATGGATGGATAGATGAGTGGATAGATGAATGATGGATGGTGATGGATGGATGAGTGGATAAGTGGGCAGATTATAGATGGGTGATAGATAAATGGATGGATGGATGAGTGGATGGATGAAGGATGGATGGATGGATGAATGGATAGGTGGGTGGATTATAGATGGGTGACGGATGGATGGATGGATGGATGAGTGGATAAGTGGGTGGATGAATAGATGGATAAGGGATGGGGGATGGGTGGTTGATGGATGCATGATGGATGGATGAGTGACAGGTGGCTGGGTGGAAGGCTGTGCACTGGAAGACTCGTGAAGCCAGCCTGGGCAGGACAAACTGTCTGTGGGAGAGACAGGAGGCAGGAGCCCTGTTAGGACACTTTTGTCCGCAGTCAGAAAAAGCCAGAAGGACCCGTTGGAGGAAGCTTCTTGGAGAAGACTTCGGCCCCACTCTGAGAAAGTCATTGTGCTGGGTCCAGTGCAGACACTGGGCTCCAAGGATCCGAAGGGGGCCCAGTCCGCTCCAGGGAACATGCGTTGGCGCTGGCCACGTGAGGTCTGTGATGACCTTCCCGATCACAGCAGAGCACCTGGAAGAAATGGCTTTCCACTTGTGTAGAGCACTGTGGTTGACAAAACACCTGGACTGTGAGATAACGGTGATGATGATGATTGTCACTTGTTGCACACCTACTACGTGCCAGGTTCTGTGCTAAGCACTTAAAATGAGTGTGCTCAATTAATTCTCACTGTCATCTGGCTTGGGCTACATTATGACCACCCACTTCCACCCCCATTTTGCAGATGAGGACACTGAGGCTCAGAGAGGTGAAATGACTCACCCAAGGCCACACAGCTGCTTCCCCAGGACATCCCCTTTATTTGTGAAGCACCTCAGGTACTTCCTACTGCCCAGCTCCACCTTCCCTAAGCACAGGAATTAGTTGGTGCCAGTTCCCACAGCATGATAAATGAGTGCAGTGACATTTCCAGGTGTATTTACCTGAGACAAAGGTGGGGGGGTGGTATAAGGGGTGGGGTGATTGGGAAAAGGTTGAGCAACACAGCAAGGTGCCTTCTGGGAAAAGCTTTGATGCTGTTTGGTGGGTGAATGGATCCACTACTTGATCTCATGGATGAGCAAAGCCACGCATCTAAACTATGATTCCCAAATTGCTTCTTAGATACCTCTAATCCCCAGAGGCTTCGTGAAGTGTTCTGAAAGTTGGCCAAATGAAATTTCAGTTGACTGTAAATTTATTTTTAAAGTCATTCGCCAAAAGTGATGCAAATGAAAATAGCCATGAGCTTACCATTAGCCTGTCTATCTGCTGGGTGAGATTAGAAGGCAAGATAGATTGGAAGGGGAGATAACAGCCAGTATGGGAGGGATGGGGTGGGGTGGATAGACAGGGAGCAGGAATCCATAACATCTTTCTGGAGGGCGATCTGGAGTCCCTCATCAAAAGCCAGCCCTTGTGTTTTAACAGCCATTTCCCTCTGGGGAATTTGTTCCTAGGAAAAACGGGGCCCAGATACCATCACAGTGGGGGGGGGCGCTGTGCTCACTGTGTGGCATCAAGTGCCAGGAGCCCGATGTCGGCGTGGCAGGGATGTGGTACACAGAAAAGGGCAAACAACCTGCCATAAGCTGTTCTGTGGGGTCCTTGCAACTGTCCTGGGGAGGATCCCATTTCACGGCTGAGGAAACTGACGTCCGGCGGGAGGATGGGGTCCCTGGCCCAGGGGGGCAGAGTCTCTAACAGGAGCCTCTCTAAGAGAGGACATGCCTCCCTTGGGGCTTCAGGGATCCCTGCCAGGTGGTCATGGCTAAATGATAACCACCCATCTTTGGAAATTCGCCTTTTCTTCTTTTCCTCACTCTCTCCTGGGTAGCAAATGTGGTAGCATTCAGGGGGAGAAGGGGCACTCTGACCTCATCAGGACCCTAACACAGGCCCCCAAGAGGGCCTTAGAGATCAGCTTGCTGCCCCTTCGATGAGCAGATGAGTGAGGAGGCCCAGGGAGACCAGCCTCCTTCCTTCTCCTCCCAGCCTGCAGCCTTACAGGGCCCACAAAGGGTCCTGCCCCACGGGGGAGGGCAAGGGCAGCTGCCACACAGCCCCTGCCACTGCCCTCACCTCTGCCTGTTACCCGCCCTGGGCAGCCTCACCCCAACTGCTGAGGCCTGCAGGGCCCCACTCCTGAACCCTGATGCTCCCTGCCCCAGGGTCTGGTGATGGAACAAGTGGGCAGAACAGTAAGCCTGGGCTGCAGATCCCGCAAAAAGCCTCTTCCTGCCTCATCATGGCCTTCAGTCCCATCCCAGGCTGCAGGTGGTGAATGGGAGTCTCAGGGCTTGAAGCACAAGCCTGGCCTTTTGTCCCCGGTTCCTGGCCACTCCTGGTTCAGGCCAGCTGTCTGCCCAGCAGTGACAGAGAGAAGGGACTTTGTATCAGCCAAGCCTTGTGCTGATCCTGGTTCTACCCTTTCTAGCTGTGCCACCTGGACAGGTCACTTTACCTCTCTGTGCCTCACCTTCCCAAAGATCTCTGGCCCTGGAAAAGGCAGCAGAGCGAAGGGGTTAGTGACAGTCATTTATCTGGCTGAGGCAGGAGTTTCTGCTTCTGACCACTATGGAGTGACGGGATCTGGGTTTACCCTCCTGCTGAAACAACCAAAACCCAGACATGATATACACACTAACAGTTTCCAAGACACTGGGCGTGAGTCAAGGAAGGACAGTGGTCTGGAGCGTCAGGAAACAAAGGGCGCATCCTGGGGTGCACGGAGGCTGGGGAGCCAGGCAGGTCCGAAGGTCTCCCCCAGTCAAAGGGATGGAACTGAGAGTCCAGAGAGGCCAAAGCGGCTAAGTGTACAGAGTAGGGTACTGGACAGGAGAGAGCCTCACGCAGAGAGCTCCGGGGAAACTCAGAGCGCCCCTCCCAGTGCTCAGCTGAGACTGCCCCATGCACCTACAGAGGAAACGGTCTGAGCTGGGGAGAGAACCGCGCAAGGGGGTTAGACGGAGCTGGCTGGTGCTCACACAGCCAGACCGGAGCCCTTCGGGACTCGCAGAGCACCAGGTAGGACTCCCAGAGAGAGGGGCTCACCTCCGGAGTGAATCACTAAGTGCTACTGAAAGCAAGTCTTGAAATAAGTAAACTGTTTCTAAGTAATTTAATTTCGTCCTAGAACACAGAAATACAAAAATATCCAGTTTGCAACAAGTTAAAATTCACAATGTCTGGCATCTAATAAAAATTTTCCAGGCAGCCGTGGCTGGTATGGCTCAGTTAGTTGGAATGTCATCTTGTAACCGAAAGGTTATGGGTTTGATTCCCGGTCAGGGCACATGGCTAGGTTGCAGATTTGATCCCTGGTCTAGGCGCATATGATTTTCAGTCTGGGCAGTTATGATCCCCCATCCGAGCATGTAGGGAGGCAGCCAACTGAGGCTTCTCTCTCACATTAGTGTTTCTCTCTCTCCCTCCCTCTCTGCCTTCCTCTCTCCCTAAAAGAAATGAAAAAGTGTCCTCGGGTGAGAATTAAAAAAAAAAATCCAGAATTCCAGGCATGCAAAGAGGCAGGAAAATATGACCCATAATAAGCAGAAAAATCAATCAATGAAAGCTGACCGAGATCTGACATGAATGTTAGGATTAGCGGACAAGAACGTTCAAACAGTTATTATAACTGCATTCCGTATGTTTAAGAAGTTAAATAGAGATGTAGAAGACATCTAGAGAAAACTACAGTGTGTAAGAAACGACACCTCGGGATTAGTGGTGGAAGGTTGGTGAAGTGGGGTGTGGCAATAGAAACTTTCCGAAAGGAAACACAAAGAGAAAAAAGATTTAAAAAAAAACAGAGCCCCAGTGAGCTGTGGGGCGGCTTCAAGTGGCTCACTGTGTGTGCCGTGAGGGGAGTGGAGAGCAGGGAGAGGGCCTGAAGAAATGCTGGCCCCCATTTCCGAACCCACTGAACTAACGATGCTTTCAGGTGGTTTGCTATGTGCTCACTGCTGTCTCATGGCTCCCGCAGACTCCCTTGTCCACTTCTTGCTGCTTACCAAAGCTCTCTAGTTCTTCATTTACCCCCATTTTAAAATAAATAAACAGGCACGGAGAGTTCGTCAGCGGCCCAAGTCACACAGACGGTGAGGTGCTGAGCCAGGAGTCCTGGGACTTCACAGTCTGTTCAGATCTTGGCTCGGCCCTCTGTAAACGTTTTCAACACCTGCGAACAGTGGCCATGTTTTATTTTTAACGGCTACATAGTATTCCACAGCTAGAGTTTGCTTAACAAATTCCCTGTGGTTGAAATGCGGTTTCTAGCTTTTCACCCTGACGGAGAATGTG
The DNA here is from genome assembly GCA_004027475.1 of Anoura caudifer. Taxonomy (NCBI): domain Eukaryota; kingdom Metazoa; phylum Chordata; class Mammalia; order Chiroptera; family Phyllostomidae; genus Anoura; species Anoura caudifer. The sequence goes on from PVKU01000044.1 coordinate 81,913, forward strand.
CCCAGGGTGTGCACAGACCTGAGCTGTTGAGGCTCTTGCCTGGTTATATAGTCCTATTTCTAAAAGCATAGCAACTGGGTCAAAAGCAGGCACGTTTTGAGGGCTTTCACTGCTATCATCAAGTTGTCCGAAGAAAGTTTGGACAGGCCCCAGGGGCCTCACCACAGACTCCCTGTGCTGCTTCAGGCAACTGACTTAACCTCTCTGAGCCTCGGTGTCTTTCTCTGTCCTCTTCCCACCGCTCAGGGCGGTAGTGAGGATTAATGAGACACCGGGTGCCAAGTGAGTGTCACATCACCCTGTGTGGCATGGACTAGGTGATCCCTTCTTTATGATGTGAATGGCATAGCGGGAGGGGGTCGGCACTTCCTGGAGGGCTGAGTCCCGCTTGCGATGTGGGAGTGCCCCAGAGGGCGCCTTGCAGCGCTGAGGTCGGCCCATGAGTCTCCCTGAGAGAACCGTGGGCTGCTTGAGCGTCTCCAGCTGGAGCCTGCCCCCTCCTGATCCGCCTGCTGACTCATGGTCTCACCCAGGCTGTGGAAAAACAAACGCTCGCTTGTTTCTTTGTGTGTCCTGGGTCCCTCCCCCCTTTTCTGCCAGCTTCTTGCAGGTACTGGAGGTTTACAAGTGACAGGTATACACACAATCCCTCCACTACACACACACACACACACACACACACACACACACACACACAGTCTCCCCATCCTCATCTTTGCCTCCCCCACCCAGGGATCCATTAGGACCACAGAACTTTTTTTATTTTCATGGAGACTTCTGGAAGGCCCAGTTAATAAATACAAAGAGGGGACGTGAATGGGGGAGCTGCTGGTGCTGGGGTGCTCTGGCTGCACCCACACCCGCTGCACGGGCGGGCCCTGGACCACTGGCGGTTTCTAACACACCTCTCCACAGTTCACGGGACTGGACCCCAAACAAGCATTCCCTAACCCAAACATCGTTTCCCACTCAACCAAGCTCACAAAGCAATGTCTTCGCTTCCTTTTCCCATGGACACAGCTCTTAAAAATACAGTGTTAGTGTAGTTTTTCAAGCCTGCTGGCTAATCCAGAGACCAAAATCCTGTGAAAATCCCGTGCTCCTGACGAGCTGAATGACAAGCTCCTTTGCCAAGAGGACAGAAAGGATGTTCATTGAGCACCTCCTGTGTGCCAGGTGCAGGGCCTGCCGCTCCGCTCCCAGCTGCTCCCCTCACCCTTCCACCATGCAGGGGCAGCTGTGGTCATTTCCCAGGTGAGGGGCCTGCGGCCCGGAGAGGCCGAGGGACTTGCCCTGGTCACACAGCCAGTTGTACGTGGGCCAAGCCAGTGGGTCCGGGCCTCTTGGACCCAGACAAGGGGTGGGGGTGCCCCCGTCTCGGGGCCACGAGGGTTGAATAAGTCCTTGTGGAAGCCACTAGCCCAGGGGAGCCAATGCCGGCCTCTCCCCACCCTCACCTCACCCATCTGGGTCCCTCCTTCTCCAGGACTTCCGTGCTCCCTTCATCTATCCTTTTGTTCAGTGAGCATTTGTTGAGTGCCTACTATGTGCTGGTCCCATGTGAGAAGCCAGGGGTATAGAAGTGAACAGAGGGCTCTGGCGGCCATGTGTGTGAGCTCACAGTCTAGGGGAAGAGGAAATGACCCAATGACCTCAGGAAGAAATGCACACTTGTACCCACGAAAGGTGCCACAAAGGAAAAGTGGGGGGTCCGTGATCTCATAGCCAGGGGAAAGGGAAGAGGGTAGAGGCAGGGCCTCTCTGAGGTCTGAAGGATGTGCTAGCCTGGGGTGGGGGGAGCCTGCCCACTTGTGAGACTCTTACATCCACTGAGGCCTGAGAGTCCCTGATATGGAGGAAGGGAGCCCCTCAAGTGATACTGTCCATGTCACTGCCGACAGTGGAGGGAACAAAACTCTGTCACGGCTCTGGCAGAAGTGGGGAACCCCTTTCCAGGCCAGAGACTGGTCCACAGAGCACAGAGGCCAGGGAGCACCAGAGAGGGGGCTGGTGGTGTCTAGGTGGGCGAGGGAAGGTGGATAGCAGCCCGCTGGGCTGCAGTAGGGCAGGTGACCCAGCAGGGCACTGCAGCAGAAGGAACAGTGTGCAGGATGGCCTGGGGGTGGGAAGCACCCTGGAGGGGGTGGGGACCTTGACCGAGCACTTTGGGGGGACCCTCATCACGGGTCACTAATGGTCCTCTCTGAGCCTGTGGCCTTTGTTCAGAGGACGAGGGCTGGTACAGGTTCCATCAGTTGTGCAGGGCTCCATGGTTCACATTTCGGCATGGCTGACGTCAGGAGGCTTTTACGCAGGTGGCATCTTCAGTCTGCTGGATGCAGTGTGCCTCCCACAGTCCCTGGAGGGTTGGATGGGAGAGTGTGAGGAAAGCACCTAGCATGGCATTTGACACACAGTAGGAGCCCAGGAAATGTGAGCTCCCCTTCCTCTGAGCTGGTCAAAGATTTTGGAAGTTGACTTGAAAATTGCTGAAAAGGCTCCTCCCCTCCCCCTTTACTCCAGGGCACTCGATGGCACCAGGCATGCCCTGTAATGACCTGACTGTGTGACAACAAGCTCAGGTGAGCTGCTTGTCAGAGCTGTTGGCCTGAATGACACAGTTGTCTTGGTGGGTGGGGCGCCTGCCCTGTCACCTGTGGGTTGTGATCAAAGGCCCGTCCTCTCCACCTGGCACCCCTGCACTGGTTCATTAGGTGAAGTTTGCCCAGCCTTTTGCTGCAGGCCCTGCAAGGCTCATTCATGGAGGAGGGCTGTGTTCAGTGTTGGATTCCCAACCCCAGACCCACTATGGGGCTCGTGGGGCCGAGAAGGGTCCCCACGAATGGGCCGTGTGACATTGGGCAACTCACTTAACTTCTTTGAGTCTATGTTTCCACCTGTAAGGGGAAAACTAGCAAGAGCATTGCTGAGGGTGGTTGTGAGAAATCATTCATTCGTTTGACAGATACTTACTGGGCAGCCGCCACATAGGTGCTGACGGTGCAGCAGTGATCGAGGCAAACAAGACTTCTGTTCTCATGCTGCTGACCTTCCAGTGGGAAGGAAGACAGCATATGAGTCATCCTACCAATATAGTTTCAGAAGCTCTTTGAAGGAAATAAAAGGAAAAGTGGAGATAACCCGTCCCTGAGGGAGGAGGGGCAAGAAGGTTGCGTATAACTAGTCGGCATGGTCAGGATACAGGGAGCCTCTCTGAGGGGATGACACTGGAGCTGATACCTGGGTGATGAGACGAAGCCACTTAGGAGACCTGGGGAAATAACCTTCAGGGTGAACAGAAGGTGCAAAGGCCCTGGGGCTAGCAGAAGGCTGGTGTGGCCAGGACCATGGTAAGCCCGGGGCCAGGTTGGCCGGAGAGGTCTACAGGGGCCAGATCAGGGAGGGCCTTAAGAGCAGGTCAGGAAGTGGGCTCTTACCCACTGCAGAGGGGAGGACCCTGGGAGGGATTCAGCCAGGGGCATGTCACAGAATGAGAACTCTGGCTGCTGTGAATGGAGTGGATACGGGAAGCCTAGCTCAGCAGCTGGTAGGCCTCACCATGATTACTGACCCTTCCATGGGGGGTCAGGACAACCCGGATCGCTCACACAGACCACCAGGATTGAGCCCAGGGACACCCCCACCCCCGACACCCACTGAGCCCGCCAATCTATTCCCGTAACCCTGACACCCCAAACAGTGATTCACATACTAAGGCGGTCCACGGCTGATGCACTCAGGTTAAAATTATGCAGGCTGCGTGTGATATTGAAAATCCAGGAGCATGTATTTTGAGCACAGGGGATGCCAAAATGTAGCTGCTTTATTTAAGGCATTATTCGGCTGGTGTGAGCAGATGTTCATCTGAGCTTTTGCTCCTAGTGGGAGGAAACAGGTACTCATAGCTCAGTTGCTAAAAATAGGGGGTCCTCGGTCTGTTTTCATGTGATGGGTCCTGAAATATAGGCCCCTGCCTTTCCTACCCCCACCTTGGGCTGAGGGTCAGAGCAGCTTCACAGAGACCTGGCTATGGACGAGTTTTGTCTGGGGAAGGACCTATGGTCCGGGGCCTCTTGGGTCCAAATCTGGGCTTGGTTCTGGCTCTGGCTCCTGTGTGATACCAGGTCCAAGTGGCTGCTTGTGCCCCTTGAAGACAGGGACAGTACTGCCTATGGTGAGGGCTGCTGAGAGGCTCAGATCTGTGCTGGGCTTCCCTTGAGTGGGTGTATGGGTTCGAGTTGGGGCGGGGACCCTCCGGGCCTGGCTGCCTTTGACCAAAGGCCAGAGCTGAGCCAGGGAGAGGAAGAGGTGACCACTGCCTGCAGAATCCACAATGGGCCCATTTCACAGGTGGGCACATCAGCCCACGAGGCGGGACATAGGAAGCCCAGCTGAGTCTGGCTTCTCCCCTGAGCCTGGTATCAGCCAGCGTTCCCTGTGCCACCTGTCTGCTCAGTCCTCCCTTTCATTCTGTCAGCCACTCCCTCATTCATTATTCACTCATTAGTGTTTAGAAACTGCTCTTGGTCCATTTCACGAATAGGTTCACATCCTCAAGTGCCTGCCTGAGGGCAGAGTGGCCTGTGTTGGTAGGCCTGGGGGTCACAGAGGGCTCGGCCCCTCCGCTGCCCGGGGCCCAGCAGGGCTTAGCAAGGGCCCCAGCTGGGCTGGCAGGATCCCCACTCTCTGACAGAGTGGCTCAGAGTGGCTGGGTGGCAGGGGGCCAGGTTAGAGTCTTCTACCTCCTTCTCCTGCGTCCCCCACCTGCTGAGGACAGGGCCAGCGTTGCAGGAAGACCCCGACAATAGTGGAGCGTGAGAGCTGGTGGCAGATGGGTGGGCATATGCCCTTTCTGAGGCAGCTGCCAGAATATGGGGCTTAAATGGTTGGGTCTTTTCAAGAGCTGTGGCCACACACAGCGGGGGGCCAGGGATGCCCCCTTTCCATGCTTTCTTCTTTTACATCTGCTCAACCACCTGTTCCTCAGAAGGCTCTCAGCCCCTTGCCTTTTCTACCTGCTTCCCCCTTGGGGTAACTCTTCAGGGCTCCCTGTAGGCCAGACACCCACTCTCCCTCCTCCCCCATGTGCTTCCCAGCATAGCCAAGTGCCCCACCTTGGCCTGTGCTCCTCCCCCCAGGGACCTCCTTGCCTTTCTCCCCCTGCCCATCTACTCACCACACCTGTGAAGACAGGGCTCTTCAAATATGGGCCCCACAGAGCCCCTAAAAGAATTTTGAAAACTACAAACAATGCACAAACATTTTTAGTTGGCATCTAAATTTTTTCATCATAAATGTAAACAGTTGCAAAGGAAGTAATTTCCAGCCATCCCTACACGTAACAAGTGCTTTAAATAAACTCTCATCACTGCGTTAGAACTATAGAGTCTGCTCATTCATTTTCCCGAAAAAGTCCACCCGGCAAACCGAGTGGCAAAGCCAACCCTCTCTGCCAAACTGCAAAGCCAGGTCTGCCTGACGTTCAGTCAGGAAACGATGTGTGTGGGTTTATTTTTCCATTTGTAAACCTGCTACCTCGCACCTCTGCATCTACGGCTCTCTCTGAGTTCTATTCTAGGAGGGGGGCGGTGCACCGGATGCAATAAGGCTTCTGTGCCCCTGCGTTTCTGACTGGCACCGTCTTGCTTTTCCTGCCTAAAGGTGCTCCCTTTGGTGCCCGGGAAGGTTTTTTTTTTTGTTGTTGTTGTTTTAAATCTTTTGAATGTTTTATTGTGAAATACAACACACAAAGAGAAGCCCATTGTGTGCAACTAAAGCTTGCATCAAAGCTAAAATGTTCAGCTCAATAATTTATCACAAAGCAAACATCCAGGTCAAAAATGAGAACATGGCCCTGGCTGGTGTGGCTCAGTGGATTGAGTGCGGGCCTGGGAACCAAAAGGCCGCTGGTTCGCTTCCAGATCGGGGCACATGCCTGGGTTGCAGGCCAGGTCCCCATTGGGGGACGTATGAGAGGCGACCACACATTGATGTTTCTCTCTTTCCCTTTTCCCCTCCCCTCCCCTCTCTCTAAAAATGAATAAAGTCTTTAAAAATAAAAAAAAAAAATGAGAACATGTCCCCAGGAACCCCGTCTGGGCTCCTCCCAATCCGTACCCCTCCAACCTGTTCAAAAGTGACCACTATCCTGCGTTTTACTAAGGTCATTTCTCCCTTTGCTACGTGGTCTTACCGCCGACCCCTGCCTGGTTCTGAACGCCCTGTAGGCGGAGACCCGGAGTATGCGCGCTCTGGTCCCGGGCTTCTTTCAAAGAGCGTGGCGGTCAGCCAGCGTGCGCGAGCTGCGGTGCTTATTACCTCTCATTCCTGAATGGTATCCAATTGCGTAAGTCTGTCCCAGTTCACCCACCCATTCTGCTGGCGACAGACATTTGGCTTGTTCTCAGTTTGGGGCTGCTCTGAATACACCTGCCGTGAGCTAGAGCAGGTCTCTAGCTTCATACAGGTACGCTTTTCTTTGGGTGTACGTCTGGGAGGTTTTGCTGGATCGTGGAGGTAGCTCTATGTTTGACTATAAAAGATGCTGCCGAATCGTTTTCCAGCGAGGTTGCACCACTCTGCATTCCCCTGGGCGCTGTGGGAGGGTGCCCACTGCTCCCCATCCTTGCCGATTCTTGGTATTGTCAAAATTGAAAATTTTAGCCAGTCTGGCTGGGGAGCTATTCTTATCTCATTGTGATTTTAAATATCTACTTCCCTGATTCCTGATGAGACTTAGTACTGTTTTATATGTTTATCAGCCATTGGAATATTCTTTTTGCAAAGTACCTATTTTGGGGGCCATTTTTATGTTGAGTTGTTGGTCTTTTTCACATCAATTTGCAGTTGAGGAAACAAGTTCTTCATTGGTCGTATATTTGCAATACATCTTTTCCCAGGCTGCAACTTGTCTTTTAATGTTCTTATCAATATCTTTAACAAAAAAGAATGTTACATTTTAATGAAGTTAGTTTTATCAATTTTATCTTTATGGTCAACACTTTCTATGTCTCGTTAAAGAATCTTCCTACCGCTCCAAGGCCATGAAGACATTCTCTTACATGACTTTCCAGAAGTTAAACTATTTTACCTTTAACCTTTAAATCTACAGTTTCCCTGAAATTGATGGTGCAAATGGTGCAAGGTGAGGATGGAGTTTCTTTCTCTTTTTTTCTGTATAAATATCCAATTGGCCCAGCACTAGCCATCAAAACGATTGTCCTCTTCCCCCATGGCTTGGTCGTGTCACATCTGTCCTCAAATGTGTGTCCCTCAGTGTCTGGCATCTCTTGTCCATCCCACTGGCCTATGTGCTCACCCTGTACCAATGCCACAGCCTTACTTACTGAGCTGTACAATAGGTATTGCTATTCAGTAGAGGAAATCCTTCCACCTTGTTCTTCTTTTAAGAAACAAATGTCATTTTCAAAAACATAGCTACCCTTCACCTTCTGTTTCCACACAGACATTATAATCTGTTTTCCAAGTTATACACATACGTACCTGTTAGGGTTAGGGTTAGGGCTGTATGCATTGAATCTATAAATCAGTTTGCAGAAAACTGACTTCTCTAAAATACTGAGTCATTTGATCCATGAATATGGTATATCTTCCATTTAGGTTTTGGGTTCCTCTCAATGATGTTTTATCATTTCCTGAGTATTTGCTAGGTAAAGCCATTTTTTAAGTGAGTGATAGTACAGGTGACATTTGGACACAGCCAACTCACCATGACAGCAATGTTCCCAGAATGTTTCTCTGTAGCCCCAGCAGCCAATGTGGTATCAAAGGGACTTTAAGCTCTGCCTATTCCTAGGCCCTCCCTCTTTATTCACGTCCCCTGTGCACTGGAAAGCTGGGTCAGAGCTGGGACCTAATACCTATTGACATAGTGAACACTCCCTGTCACACTGCCATGTCACACAGTGCTCAACTCTTTGCTAGAAAATTGGCGACCCAATTCGTGCCAACATGCTCAGGACAGATCAGGCAATGAGGCAGCTCCCAAATAAAACTCCATTTGTGCAAAGTGCTTTATTGAGTTCTTTCCCATTAGAAAAATTCCACACCTGCTCAATTACAGAATATTTACAAATTGCCAACAGGCAGAAAAAGGGGGGAAAACCCACGCCTCTTCCTCTTAGTCGAAGATAACCATTGGTCATGTTTGGACGAGTTGCCTTTCGTCTCATTTCTATATGCATTTTGTATTTGTTTATTTTGTTTTGATAAGCCCAGCATCGTTCTGTGTTTACAGTTCTGCACTTGGCCTGTCTCACTTCACATTAAAACAGAAGCCTTCTCTCCTGTTACTCTGAAGTCTTTGGAAAGGGCAGCCCAAGAGTTCTGTGAGGTTCTGTTGCCTGTCACCTGTTTACTAACCCTGTTGTGGGGGGATGTGTGGCAGCAGGTGGGGGCCAGAAATTGTTGGAGGGGAGAGAAGAGGACACTTATCTTTCTGCACCGCATTAATGGCCCTCATTTATAGAGAGTCAAGAACTTTCCAAGTTCTGCCCTCTCCTTAGCCGTGAACTTGGCAGTTCCTTCCTCTCTCTGCGCTTCGGTTATTGTGTTAATAACCAGGCCGCTAGATTGTGAGGAAGATCACTCAAAAAGCCTGGTGCCTGCCTCGTGGTTGGTGCTTTGTAACCAGGAACTGAAGAACATTGCTTTGGAGGGTGCAGATCCTCGGGGTGTGGCAGTTGGAGGATTGCTGGGCAGGGTTTGCCAAAAAGAAGGGCCTTCCTATCGCAGTTGTGAGACCCAGCTTTGTGGTCTGACTGCAGTCTGGATTCCCAGTTCTCCAGTTACAGGGAGGAGGCTGAGCTCATGCCCCAGGGTTCCCAGAGGAAGGGGTCTTTTCCCCCAGGTGTCTGCAGTGGGCACACCCCCGTCAGTGTGGGCCCTCCCTCCGAGGTGCACCTGATTGCCTGCTACTGCGCAGGGCAGGGCCTGCCAGGGCACACCTCGAGAGACCCAGGCCGGGGAGCCCAGCCAGGGCCCTCCCTGTGCCCATTGCCCTGGAGGCTGCGCCAGTTCTGCACAATCCGGAGACAGTCCCACCCAGGGGCCCTTGCAATCCAAGCATGAGTCCTTGTTCCAAGGAACGGTGGCATAGTCTCTGCAGTTCTGGTTGTGGGTAAGGGGAGGGAGGGTAGTGAAAGCCAGAAGAGGTTATGGCTGGAGGCTGCTGCCCAGGCCTGGCGTATCCCCATCCCCTGCTTCTGTTTGCACACCTCCTGTGACAGGGATCTCCCTCTCTCCCAAAGCCACCTGCCTGACTTTTGTTCTAGAGACTATACTTCTGTGAATGCACCCCTATGTTGTTGCTTGGTTTGCTTGTTTGTCCCAGCACATGTTCCCATTGATGACACCAGAGTCCAGGGCTAATGTCGACTCAAACTCATTCCTTTACATTCCTAGCCCTTTCTTCATTCCTAGCCCTTTCTTCTTCCCTCTCTCCCTGCCTCCCTCCTTCTTTCTGTTCTTCTCCCAGTTTGGAGCAATCCATCCCTGTGGTCACTCTATTCAAATGTGTATATTGTGTCCCTGTGCGTGCCAGTCCTGTCCTGGGCACTGGGGATTCGCCAATGAACATGGCCTGGGTCCTGCCCTTGGGAGGCTTCCAGCGGGGAGCACAAGGGGTAAGAGCCATGGCACCTGCCCCAAGGGTGCAACAGAGGAAAAAGCCACAGTACGGTGGGCCCTCAGGGGGAAAGCAGCTACTGTACGTGCCCAGTATTAGGTTATCCCAGTAAAGGTTAAGGGCAGACCCTATTCTCCCAAAGAGAAGATGCACCATAAGGTTGAATACGATAAACTGTAAGGGGCGGGGATGAGTGAGACGTCGGTTTGCAATACCTAATTTATTTCTTGACTAGGACATACATATTTTAAACCTTTGTTGGATAGAAAGTGATTAATTTGGAAAGACTGCTTTTGTCTGGCCTCAAATTACAAGAAATGATTGGGTTCAAATTCTTCGAATGTGGCTTTGACACCAGAGTCACCGTCATCCAGTGGTGTGGGGGTGGGGGGAGGAGTTGTAGTTTTCCAGAGCAGGTCTTATTCACAGAGACCAAGATGCTAAACACACAGCCAGCTATTTATTTATTTATGTATTTATTGATTTTAGAGAGGGGGGAAGGAGGGAGAAAGAGAGGGAGAGAAACGTGTGCAAGAAAAACAGATCAGTTGCCTCTCACACGCCCCCAACTGGGAACCCGACCCACAACCAAGGCATGTGCCCTGCTTGGGAATCAAACCTGCGACTTTTCAATCCACCGAGCCACGGCAGCCAGGGCAAAAACCAGAGCCCTTTAGGATCCATGTGTCAGGTGACCACTGGACACTGTGTCCCCTCTGCAGGTGCCATCTGTGTCACATGAGGGCCGCTGGGGCTTCATTTGTGGCAGGAGTGCACGTTTGTGATCTGCATGACGCTGCCGCTCGTTGTGGTGCTCTGATGGCGACCTTTAAAGGGCCTGTTTGTGTCAACCCCCATCCCTCGCAGTGACACAGGCCCGTTGCTTCCTGTGAGTGGAAGTGCCTCCGCTCCTTTAACAAGGGTGCTGTCTCCGCGTGCATCCCCAACTCACCTGGACTGAGGGCGGCTCAAGCTCCCATACCCTTCCCACACAGGACTTTGTGTTTAAAAAGAACACAACTGAGAGAACACCCTCCACACGAGTCGTTAATACAAAGGCAACCTCATGTTCAGACACATTTGATGACTCAGGGCCTGGTGGGGAATACAGAAGGCTTCCTGTAGGTGGAGGCTTTGAGCTGATCTTGAAGAGTGAGAACCTTCTGGGCTGGGTCAGGCTCTCCAGGCTGAAGGCAGGGGACAAACTGAGCTGAAGGAAGAGGGGTGTCTCTCTCAAACACCCCTCTTTCATTCACACAGCTCCCAGCCAGCCTTGCCCCTTCCTGCTGGGGAAACTTGGGCATCTCTTTTCCACTCACTGAGCCTTATTGTCTATCCATGAAGTGGGGCTAATGACAGATGTCGTAAGGTCTTAATGGGAGCATGGAAAGGAGAGCCAGAAGAAAAACGGGTTTGGAACTGAGTTGCCTGTGTTCTGATCCGCAAAGTGGAGCCCAATGAGGTTGGCAGCTGGCAGGCTTCACTCCCTGCCAAGGGCAGTGTGGGTTCCTTCGCAGACAGGAAAGGTGCTCTCAGAAAGATACCTGTGGGGTGAATGAATGAATGAATGAATGAGGGATGCCTGTCACTCTCTCTGCTGCACACACTCTCCCTAGCTCTTCCCATAGCCAAGTCCTTCTTGTCCATCAGATGGAGTGGATGTGCCCCAGCTTCTCCCAGAGGCCCTCAAGCCACCCCATCGCTCTTGCTTTATTTTCTTTCTAGCTTTGATCATTTCATTGCATGATCTTAATTGCTGGTTATTTCTGTCTTCACCCCTAGCATGCTTTGCCTGTATCTATAGTGCCCAGCCCAGCGCCTGGCACTGAAGATGTGCTCAGTAAATGAGTGAGTGAATTCATGAATATGGGGTCCCTCCTCCCAACCTTTGGACGCTGCCTAAGTTTATCCTAATTGTAGGTGCTTCATCCCACTCCGCAATCACCTGGTTGAACTGTCTTCCTCAGGCCCTTCAGCTCATCGCCCGTAGTAGCCTTCTGCCTGTGTGTATGTCCTGTCTAAAACCTGGGCTAAGACTTGGCCTCCTATGGCCAAGGAAGCGCCTGGAAGAGGGCCTGGCACAAGCAGAAGGGCTTCTCAAAATGTTGGATTAAATGAGGGAAGGCCAGTAGGCTGACAACCCCGGCAGGCACGCAGAAGGCATCCAGCTGCGTGGCGTGCCTGCCTGTCCCGGGCGCGGGAACGGCGAGGGCGGGAGTCTCCGCGATTCTGCTCCCGCCACCGGGTGCAAACTTTCAAAAGATGCGGCGGCCGCGGCCCCGCCCCCGCCCCTCCCTGCGTGGTTGGCAGTGGAGGGAGGCGGGGGCGGAGCCGGCGGGCCCAGGCCGGTGGCTCCGCCTGCTCCGGCCGCCGCCACCTCCCTCCCCGCGCCCGCCCTAGCTGCCGCCCGCAGGCTCGTCCGTGCAGCCGCGATGCCCCGCGTCCGGACCCCGGCCCCGGTCGCCGGCCCACCGGGTAATTAGCATTCGTGCGCTCTAAGCGCGCTGCCGCCTAAGCCGCGCCCTGAAGCAGCGATGGGCAACACCGTGCACAGGACCCTGCCAGGTACGCCAGGGAGCCCTGCCCGGGAGGCGGGCATTGGGGTTCTCCTCTCTCTGGGGGACCCTCCCTTCTGGAGAGCCACCCCTGCTTTGGAGCACTCCACGACCAGCAGGCTGGAGTCTACAATGCCTCTTGGACCCTGGATCCGCGTGCGCCCTGCGGCTGGGCTTTGCGCTCCGGGAGGGCGGGTACCGCGTCCTGGTTACCTTGGGGACCCCCGTTCTTGTTCTCCCGGCTTTGCCAAGATGAACGAAGGGACCTCTGGGGCGATGCTGTGCGCCCCCTTGCCTTTGTTCCAGCCTGAGGGCGCTGATGAGGAAGCTCGGGGCGCCCCCGGGATGAGGCGGGGGGGGGGGGCGGGGGGGAGGACGGTTACTGGAGCGGTCTCCCAAGAGCTTCCGACGGCCAGAGCCGCCCTTGTGTGGAGACTGCAGCAGCTGAGAGTGGTGGGGGTGGAAGTGTGCTCTCATGGGTACCCCAGTTTACAGCCGCCCCGCGCTCCCGCGGCACAAGCTGCCTCGGTTTGGCCAGGTTCCCACCGCGGCTGCGCCCCCCTCTGGTGTCCGCTCAACTAGGGACTCTAGCCCCTCGGAGTCGCCCTACAGAGCTCATCGCCCCCTAGTTAAAATCACCGCAGAATTGCCGGGGCCAGAGTAAGGGGATTCAAAGGGTGGGAGCTGGGAAGCAGTGAAGGCCTTACTACAATATACCTGATAATTATGGGAACAGATCGGCGGGCGAATGCTCTGTGCCCCACATTTTGCATACCCCAGACACTTTCCACACCCCGGACTTTGCATACCCCAGCATCTTTGCAAAGGAGATATGCAAAGAAGCTTAATGGGAAAGATGTGTATTCCAATTTTGCAAATGAAGAAATTGAGGCTCAGAGGAAGAAAAATGACTCACCCAAGGTCACACCACTAACAGGGGAAAAGTCCAGGTGGGGACCCCAGTCTGTCTGCCCACCCTCTTCCCATCTCCCAAGTCTTTCGAATAAGGCTTTATTTGGGCTGAAGGCTGGGCATTGGTAGCATCCTTTACCCAGAAGGTGACAGATATGTGCGTTTAAAGTACAATAGCACAGTTCAGTGGGGAAGCCAGTCAGCTGTGGGTAAATTTACTGTGACGTTTTAGGAGGAGAGGGGCATACAGCCCCATCTCCGCTCCAACACTACCATAGAGCCCACCTTATGAGCCTTTGGGCACCTTTAGGGCCACCCAAACCTCCCAAATCTCAGAGAGATGAAGTCACCAGCCAGTTAGTGGCAGAGTTGGGATTTGAACCCAGGTCCACTTCCCAGGGAGGGTGTCCTCCACCTCCTACTGACAGGGCTATGGCCCCATGGGAGAGAACCCACCCACTTAGTCAGGAGGTGTCCAGAGATGTTGGCAAATATGGCAGCATCTCCCAGCCGAAAAGACACCATGTGGAGGCATGGGCCCCTTTTTAGAATTTCTTAATTAAGAAACGCTTACACTGTTCTAGTAAAAAAGCCATTCTGCCACCTGTGGGTCAGGTTTGTGTGGGTGAAAGCACAGATACCAGGTGAGCTAAATATAGCTGGAAATTTCTGTACTCTCCATCCCACTGGGCCTTGGCTCTGGCCTGGACCGCCCTGTGTGGGGAGCCTGGGGTTGGGTCAGTACCTGCTGCAGGAGCTGAGGGTGAACAATTCAGACCCTCCACTGGGGCTGAAGCTTGCACTGAGGCTGAGGAAGGGGCCAGAACTGCAAATTCCTGAGCCACAGTAGGTGGCAGCTGCCGAGAGTAGGAAAGGCTGTTTATTGTTTTCCGACCTGCCTCAGATTCGTTTCTCACTTACACTGCCATTTTTTTACACCTCTGAGCTCAGTCTGCGATGCTCCCCACACCTGGAATATCCTTCCTTGTCTAGTCCAACTTTCCAAATCCAACTTAGTTGTCACCTCCTCCAGGAAGCCTTTCTTGACCACCCACACCTGATCCCATCTTTTGCTCTGCAACCTAGATCCCTTCTTAGGTCTCTGCTTGTTCATCTGACCACAGCCCATTGTGGCTGCCCATCTTCACCACTTGCCTTGGGGCCTTGAGAGGACAGAGACTATGTCTTTCCTGATCATCTTGTACCATCACTGGTTGCCCAGCCCAGAGCCTGGTGCCGGGCAGGGACTCCAAACCTGGCGGTGGAGCCCTGTTGCCGGCATCTCAGGCTGAAAGAACACTGGGCTCCCTGTCGCCCCTTAGAAATCCTTGTGTTTCGTTCCCAGGAAAAGGACACACGCGTGCGGTTTCTTCTATGGGATGGAAATAGAGAGCTGGCATTTGCAGAGCACCTGGATTCTGTGCCAGGCTCGCTACATATGTGGCTTCTTTTACATGCCAAGCACGCTTCTTCTTAAGGTTCCTGCACTAGCCAAACCCTCTGCCTGGAACCTTCTTCCCCAACATGGCTCTCCCCCTTGCTTCCTTCAGGTCTCTGCTCCAAGGCGGGTCCTGCCATTGTCCCTGTCCCCAGTACTCCGCTCTCCCTCCACCCTGCTTCTTGTTTCCCCTTTGCCTGGGTACCCATGTGCCAGGCTGTGTATGTGTGGTTAGCTGTTTATTGTCTAAAGAGGGAGGATTTTGTCTCTTTTTTTCACTGCTGTATGGTCAGCACCTGGAGCAGCAGCTTGTACATAGTAGGTACTCACTAAATATTTGTTGAGTGAATGAATGCATTTCATTCTTGCAACAGCCCTGCAAAGGAGGGATTGCCATCTCCTCTGACAGACGAGGAAACCACAACTTGCATGGCTTATCCAGTTGACAGAACCTGATTGAAATCCAAGTTTATTTGGCTCCAAAGTTCTGTGTTCCTCCTCCGCCATGCAGTACCCTCCCGATCCATGGTTCAGATTACATTTATGGGCACCCTAAAGTCCACCTGGCATGCTATTGTGTATAATAAGGAGATGCCAAAGAAAGGGACTGTCCTTATGACCAACGGTGGGAATGCCCCTTGGCAGCCCTTGCAGAGGGCATCAGCAGTTCAGGTGAATGCCCTGTGGAAAGAGTGAGCAGGGCTCTGCGTGGAAATCGGTACATGCTGGACTCCTGCTGTGTGTGTGATTCACTCTCTTTCTCATTGCCATCCTGCCAAGTAAGGTGCTGGCCCCATTTTACATATGAAGAGACTGAGGCACAAAGAGGCGAAGACACTTGCCCCAACTCACACAGCTAGGCAGTAGTGAAGCTGGGCTTGGGAGACCCAGGTCTGCTTTATTGCTAATAACGCGTGAGCCCTTTCTCCAGACTCCATTAGCCTTCCTCTGGGTTTCCTAAGGGGGGGGGGGGGTGTAAATGTGAGAAGCTAGGGGAGGGTGGAATTCCTGGGAGGAGAAATTCTTCCCCTTTTTCTTTCATTTCAGACCCTTCCCTTAGCATGCCTCTGGGGCTCATTGTGGTTCTGGCTGGAGAAGAGGCTGAATTCAAACTACCCGTTGGGGTGGTTAATCATTAAGTCGATCCAGGCTCGGGCACACCAACCACCTCTTTAGTGCTAGTCCCATCACTGGGCAACCTGGAGCTTTGCAGCGCGGGAGGTGTGTTGGCACTGCTCCGTGCCCAGCCCAGATTGTCCATTTTAAATCCTCATAACCACCCTTTCGAGGGGGTCTATTTATCACTGTTTTCCAGGGAGGCAAGTGGAGGCCCAGAGAGGCAAAGGACAAAGGCACTCTCTGGAGTAAGGGGGAAATGGTCTTCCTAATCTAGATGGACACTCTGCAAATGCTGTGTCCAGAACAGAAGCACCTGTGCCTGCCCTGGCCCCTTGGACACCGTCCCTGCAGCGCTCCTGGAGAAGGAGAGCGTGGGTTCAGGGCCCGCGTGGGGCAGGTCTGCTGCTCCTGGCAGGGAGGGTGATGCTCCGAGGGCCTGAGGACCCCTCTTTGCCCTGGATCTGGACTTTCTCAGACCTTGGGAGAACAGAGGCCTTTGTCATTCTCCTTCCAGCCATCGCAGTGGCTGTGTGGCTGATCCACCCAGGGACATTCTCCTCTCTCCACATCTCTCTTCCTCCTCTACCCTGTTGCAACGTAAAGCTCAGCTAGGCTTGCCTGCCTTATCCCGCCCATCTGCCTCCCTCCCACCCAGCTGGGCAAGAGGCCCGAGCGGAGCCTCTCAAAGTGATAGTGCTCCCTCTGGCAGCCCTGAAACCCACAACGCTGTCAGCACCTTGTCAGGGGCTCAGTGAGTCAAGGCCCCTGGGGGACAGCCCATGAGGATGCTGGGACAGGAGGGAAGCTAGAAGGGGGAGTGGTCCTGCCCATTAGGGGAAGTGAGGAAGAAGGAATGGGTCTGTCAGCGCATGAGACAAGTGGCTAAGGTGTCCCAGGAGAGTCTGAAACCAGAAGGAATGAGGGCTGTCCTCTGTTTGTACCTTCTTCCTGCTCCTCACTCTGCTCCCTTCACTCTCTCTCTCCCCTAGCAGGAAAGGAGGAAGCTCTGGGGATATGGCAGTAGGGGAAGGCTTCCTGGAGGAGGTGACATCTGAAGTAAAGTTCAATTGGATGTCTGCCTCACCCCTCGAAGGTCATCTTTTTCTGTCTGCCCTTAGGGTCTTCTGTGGCTCTGTCACCCTAAGGTCACCCTGATCTCCACTTAAGTGCCACATGCCCAGGCCCTGTATTTTCCTGAGTGTGCAACTTTATTCATTTAGCTGACATCTGCGGGCACCTGTCATATGCCAGGCACAGGAGGGTCAGCTGTGAATGAGACCACCAACAGAAGGGGAAGAGAATGCTGTAGTACAATGGGACCAGTGCCGACTAGGTCACCAGAGGGCACAGGTGCCGCTGCCCTGCACCTCAGAGAGGGTGGGGTCGGTGTCCAATGCCCCAACAAGGTCTGGCCGCCAAACCAAGTGATCTATCTACCATGGGTCGTGTGCAACCAGCTATTTAAAAAAACTGTGATGCTGTAGAATAGAGTAAAAAATGAAATATCGAGGGTGCCCCTGTAGTAAGAGTATTTTTGCTTTGCACACTTTTGTTGCAGGTAGGTGTTGTGTGTATGCTGCAATGTGAAATGCACTTCTCTCCGTGGGTCGCAGTGAGGAGGGGTTGTGATGAGGCCATTCAAGGGCCAGCGGCAGCTGGAGGTCTGGTGTCCTGGTCTAGAACATGGGTTTGGAGTAAAGCCACCTGGGTTCAAATCTCAGCTCAGCCATTTTGCAGCGGAGTCACTTTGGCCAAGGTACTTCCCACTGTACCTCAGTTTCCCCACTGTGAAATAGGGAGCAGGGGCAGCTCCCCCATGGGTGGTGGTGGTGAGAATGAACTGGAATGGAGCAGGCAGTCTTCAGCACATTGTCCAGGGCACTGGCTGCCTCCACCCGAAGGAGAAGCCTACCCCCGGGGGCCTGGACAGGTCTGGCTGAGAGGAGCCCTCACTTCCTGCCTTCAAAGCCCAAGTGACCAGG
The DNA here is from genome assembly GCA_004027475.1 of Anoura caudifer. Taxonomy (NCBI): domain Eukaryota; kingdom Metazoa; phylum Chordata; class Mammalia; order Chiroptera; family Phyllostomidae; genus Anoura; species Anoura caudifer. Next base: position 99,565 of record PVKU01000044.1, read on the forward strand.
AACCTGCGGCCAACGGCTGGACTGCAGGGGGTGTCTTTTCCATGTGAGCTGACAGCACCCCCGGGAGGGATCCTTGAGCTCTTTCCGAGACACCTGATGTCTGATGAGGAGAATCTTCTTGGCAGGTTGAATTTTCCAGTTTTTCTTTGTCCACCAGACTTCCAGGCCTGTCTCTGTGCTGGTCTTGGGGTCACAGCCTGGGTTGAGGGACTCATGGTCTAGTAGGAGAGACCTCAAGAACAGGCAGTTACAGCAGTTAACTAGGAGAGGGGGAACCCAGGGCAGTCGTGAGAGCCTAGAGAATGCAGGAAGGCTTCCTGGAGGAGGTGCTGTCCAGCTGAGACCAGAAAGCAGAGAAGTTAGCCAAGAGAAGGGACCAAGAATGGCTGTTCAAGGCAGAGGTGCTAGATGCGTGACAGCCTGAAGTGAGAGAGAGCATGCCATATGTGGGGAGCTGTGGTATTCTGGGGGTCTCAGGATAAGTGGGGGTGGTGTGTGGGATCAGAGGCCAGGTCAGGGCATGGGGTGGGGTATCTTACAGGCCAGCTGCCACAGTCCCTGCCTGGATGACATGTGGTGTTTGCCATCAGGGACGTAGCATTGGTGTGGGGCTGGGCCTCGGGGACTGCTCATGACAGGCTGTGTGATCTTGCCCACGGGCAAGAAGTCAGCTCTGCCCTCTTTTGGACCAAAGGCTTTCTGTACTTAGAGACACTCTGTGCTGGCTTAAAATAGAAGCCCAGAAGGCAGGTGTGCTCTTAGAGTGGGGTGCAGAGAGGAGAAAGGGGGCAGGCCTGTTGCAGCCCTGCAGGCAGGCAGCGCTTGCTGGGCAGGGGGGCAAGTGGTCAGAGCCTCAGCATGCCTGCCCCACGCCAGACCCTGCATCTGGTTCATCCCATTTAAACCATCGGGACCAGCCTTCCAGAAGTAGCCTCCCATTTCACAGATGAGGAGTCTGAGCTCAGGGCAGTAAGGAGAGCTGCTTTGGGCCAGGAGGCCAGGAAGTGGCAGAGCAGAATTTGACCCCAAGTCTGTCAGCCTCCAGGGTCCATTACCAGGGGGCACTGCCCCTGCCTTCCTCCCAGAGTCCTGCCCGCCTCAGGCAGTCTGCCCCACAGGTGCATCTTCTCATCTTCTCTGTTCTGGGAAAGGGAATGACTTCCATCCATAGCAGCCAGAATAAAGCTGCTCTGGCAAAAAAGTCGGTCCCCCACCCCACTCACCCCAGGCCTCCCCTTTAATCTGTAGCTCAAAAGGTAGAGGAGGCTTTGGGAATCCCACCCTGGAAAAAGGATGACCCCTTCCTCCTGCCCAAAAAAGGGCTCAGCCATCTGACCTGTCTGCCTGGTGGAAGTGGACCCTCGGCTGGCCATCCACACTCGCCATGGCCGGGTGTCGCACCCAGTGCATCCACACCCTTTCCCCTGAGCTCAGAGATCCCTCCACCCAGAGCTCCAGGCAGTGCTCACAGGTCAGTTGGCATGGGCAGCAGGCGGGGGGAGAGCTGCTGGCATCCCTCATGCAGCTGTCCTGCAGGTGAGGAGAGTGCTGTGCCCCCCACCCCCATGCTGTCCTTATCAGCAGAGCTGGTGACAGCACAGGCTGAGCTCCTCGATCCCCGGATCTGAGTCTTGGCCCTGCCCCTTCATTAGCCAGATAAGCCGCTGGACCGAGCTCTCAGTTTTGATTCCCTTTTCTGCAGAAAGTGGACAATGATGTTGCCTCTGAGGCATGCGCAGTGTCTGACACAGTAAATGCTCACACAGGGCACCTGCTAGGACTTTGTGTTCACTGGGCAAAAAGCCCCCACTCCTGCAGAGCCCCGGTCTCCGAGGGACGCACACATGCAAGAGAAGCATGATGACCGCTAAGCTGTACCATGCGGCCAGTCTGTGCCAGGCGCTGGTCCCAGCAGGTCCCCTCAAGTAATGCTCGGGATGAGCCCTGTGAGACAGCTTTGATTATTAGTCCCATATTATGTTGACAGAGCAGAGATGGAAAGTCACTTCCCAAAGGCACATAGCTCGGGCCATCCGGTAGAAGGAAGGGGTGTAGGTGTGGGATGGATGGTGGCCGGGAGTGGGGTGGGGATCGGACTGGGGGCATTTCACATTTGCCCTGGAAGCTTTCACCGTATTGAGCAGGAATCTGTAAGCGCTCGGAAATCCTGGAGATTCGTTTTTAGTTGCTCACCTACCTTTGTACTTTGTCTCGAATGCTACCTCTAGGCACGGTGGGGTGGGGCAGTCTCCAGGTGGCTGTGGGGACCCTGGCGGGCATTCCCCAAGGTCTGGTGTGTAGATCTCCTACTGCCTTTCCAAGCCAATCGGTTGATGTTCTGAGGTCTTTCTGGACAGCAAAGTGAGGGCCTTGTCATCCCCAGGGGAGTGGCGAATCCCCAGCAGTGTGGCCTGGGAACCCCTGGAGCTGAGATCTGCCTGCTGATCCTGGAGGCCGGTGAGCCAACTTGATGGGGACAGCACTGGGGACCAAGGGCAGGCATGACCAGTGTGTGAGCATCCCGTGGAGGCAATTTCAGCTTAGTCAAAGCAAGAACTTTCTAACTGTGGGGGCTGTTGGGAGGGAAAAGAGGGCAGGGGGAGGGTGCTCCTTTGGCTGGGGCCGCACTGGTGTTTAGCCCAGCTGAGGCCGGATGTGGACATTGCAGAGGCAACTAGAGCATCGAATGGATCTGGGATGAATTGCCCGTGAAGGTGCCTTTGACCCTGAGGTTCACGAGCAGTGCCGTCCAGCGCTCACCTGCTGAACACCTGCAGGCGCGTCACACATTTGCTTATGTAATCCTCCTGCCAGTTCTGCGTGTCGGGAGGTTTTAGCCCCATGGTTAGAGATCAAGAGACTGAGGCACAGAAGACGAAGTCACCTGCTCGGGCCTGTTCCCACCCCTCCAGCCTCAGCGACAGGTGTTTCTGCGTGGGTTTAGGGCGGCCATCCTTGGGCGGCAGTCCCAGCTCACCCTCCTCCCTTCTCCTCCCTTCACCCTTATAACCAGACTCCACACAGCTCAGCCTCACCTCTGGGCGTTGAGGGGGAAAGTTCCTTAATGAGTAAGCCATTCGGGGGAAATGGTAGGGTGGGGGTGTCTGGCACTCGGAACTGGCAGAACGCCCATCGCTATTAACAAGTGCATTTTGTTTACATCCTCAACATCACACATTGTTTATATCACAATTATATCCCTTGGGCCTGCATTTTCTTTCCTTTCCCCCCAAGGACGATGGATTTATGAGATGGGTGGGCACACGCATACTCTGTGTCTCCAAAGCCTGCTTGGCTGGGTAACTTTCCACTGCAGAGAAGAGTGGCTCTCCTCTCTGAGGCCCAGACAATTCCAGGGCAGGAAATGGGAGAGTGGGGTCCCCGAGTCCCTGCAGATGGCTCAGACCCTCATTCCTGCACATGGGCCACCTGGGGCTCCGCTCCCAGGACCAGGGAGGGTGTGGACTCACCATGTCCCACCTCCCACTCTATGGATGGGGACTCTGAGGACCAGAGCTGTCTGCAGGGCCACACAGTGATGACAGAGGTCATCTTTGGCTGGAATCCCAAGAGAGGTGGTTAGAAAAGGGGCCCTGCTTTGGAGGCAATCTCGATTGCCAATCTCAGTCCTGTGTCTATGCTGTGTGACCCTGGGCAAGTCTCTTCCCCTCTCTGAGCCTCCATCAGTTGCCTCATCTCAGGATGGGGATTGTGACAGTCCCTCCCTCGTGGGGCTGTGATGAGGACTAAATAGGAGGCTCCACAAGAAGTCACAGCCCAACACAAAGCAAGGAGTCCGTACGTGGCCACGGAAGGCTAGACATCTGCGCTCCCGAAATGGATGTGGGGTGGGGACTGCTCGGCCCAAGTACTCCTGCCAGACTGGTTGAGTGGTCGAGTGTCGCACCTCTCCAAGCCCTGGGGCAGATTACTAAAGTATCCACTGGCTAGATAGCCATTCCGCATTCAGGCCCACTCACTTCATCTCGCTTTGCTTTATTGTGGTGGTCTGGACCTGACCTTTGGGAGGTCCGACAGGTGCCTGTAAGGGTCAAGAGCCCACGTGGGCTTTGGCTTTGGATCTGAGCTGAATCTGACCCAGCTGGTGACCTGCATCGTGGTCTTGGACCAGCCCCTCCCCCTCATGGGTGCCGAGGGTCCACAGGACTACAGAGAAACGCCAGTGCACCGTCTCTCTGGTCATCAGAGCTTAGGATATACAGATGGAGATGCTGGTCAGGCTCCAGAGCTTACATTTCCAACACACGTTGTTTCCCCCTTAGGTAAGGGGGCTGGGGTCCATGCAGACTCCCTGCAGGCCTCCTTGGCCCACACCCACGGGCTCCCATGAGCCCTCAGGCATTTGGCGGAAGGCCAGCACGATAGAGGGACAGAAAAGAGGAAGCTGGATCTGCAGAGAAGGAAGCACAATGGAAAAGGCAGCCTTCAGAGTCACTCTCGGTGGGGCTCAGAGCCAGATGTGGCAGGGGAGAAATGGGCGTTAGCTGAGGACCTACTGTGTGCCAGGTGCAGTGCTCTCCTTGTTCCCTGCAGGGGTGACTTCTCTGCTTCGCCTGAGGCAGCCATAGCCTCTTCTTCCTCACGGTGGGAGCTGGGCTGATATGGGTTCAAATGCCAGTTCTAGGCTGTGTGACCTGGGACAGCTCTCCTAACCTTTCTGAGCTTCCCTCTGTCTCACCAGCAGTGGGTCTGCTGGAGGATCACAGGAGGTGTGGTGGGTGGGGACCAGTTGCAGTCTCTGCTTCACCCCCTGGGAGGTCTGCCTCTCAGACTAGGCCCTACCCCCAATTTCAGTCCTTTTTCAGACCTGGGAACTTCAGGCACTGGAGCTCCATTCCCCAACCCCTGGTAATCAGTCACCCACTTTCCTTTTTTAGATGCTTTGTTTATTGTTCATCCCAAGTTCCTTCAAACCAAGGCCTCTGCGCAGCTCCAAACAAGCTGATTGACAACATCCCCCAGTCCCCCTCCCCCTCCCTGGGACCAAGCTAGGGCACGGCTGGCCCCCTTAGCCAGAAGGTGGCTGAAGGTACTTGTACGTTGTCTTGGCTTTTTCCTTGCAGGCAGGGGGTGAGTGAGGGGCCTTGGGGAGGAGTAGGTATAAAAGAGGAAGGACGCAGCCTTGGGGATGAGACAGGACTAGACTCAAACAGCCACCACCTTCACGGGCTGGGCAGCCTCCCACAAGAATCTCCACCTCTCTGGGCCTCGGTTTCCTCATCTGGAAGCGACCTAGCAGGAATGGTGATGAGTACATGGGCTGCATGGTGGGCACCTGGCACATGCTGGGAGTGCCACAGGGGTGGGCTGGCCAGCGTGGGGCCTGGGAAACACTCCCTCAGCCCCAGGAGTGAGAACTGGGATGCTCAAGGGTGCTGTCCCCTGCTCCTGCGCTGCTTCGGACCCTGGAAAGCAGGGGCAGTGGACCTAGCGTTCCAAAAAGTCAGGCTGGGGCCCTGCAGGTGCTCCCCTGGGGCTGAGGTGAGTGAGCAGCTGGGTTTCTGTTGTGCAGCACCCGGCTGGGGGAGTGGCTGCCCTCCCAGCAAAGAGAAGGAGAAAGCTGGCAGCCTGGGCCCTTTATCAGCAGGCAGGTGCCCTGGCTGCCTGGGGGAGAAAGGGAGGAGGGGCACTGGGCCAGCCGTTGGAAGCAACATTTAAAACCCTGGCTGCCGTTCTCACTCCTACTGTGCCGGGTCATTTTGATAGGCAGGGGTGAGCAGAAGGGACAGTTTCTGTGGGGACACCCGGGGCTGGGATCTTAGCCTTCAGAGAGGTGGGTCCTCAAGGGTCCCTTCCCTGCTCCAAACAGTGCAGTGACCCCCAGAGCCTGCCTGAGGACCCCAACCTCCTCTGTATCACTTCTAAGGTCCTTTGTGATGCAGCCCCTGTCCCCTCTCCAGCCTTCCCTCTCCCTTCTGCCCTGAATCCCTTGCAGTTCCCCAAGGGCCCTCAGCTGGTCCTCGCCTTGACCTGTGCTACCCCGTCTGCCTGACACACCTTTCCATCATTTCCCATCCTCCCCGCCCTTTGTCCTCTGTCTGTATAGTAGCTTCTCTGAGAAGTGTCCCATTGGCTGGGGGACCACCCTGTGCTGTCATGGTGTCGATACTGTCCCCCTGCTCCAGGCAGGGGTGGAGGGCAGGCAGGGACTGTGTGCAATTCATCAGGACCCCTGTCCCTGTAGCCAGCTAGCATAGGCCCTGGCATGGAGGGGATGTTCCATAAACGCCAGCTGAAGGAGGCAGTGATGTACTCACGAAAGAATGAGGGCACATTTCCACCCCTGCCTCCCACCCTTGGTGGGGCCCCAAGCCTAGGAGCTGGCGCCTCTGAGGATGGAGTTTCCTGGACCTGTTTATCAGGAGACCTCAGCTGAGGGGCCCAGCAGGGGGTCTGGACAGGCCCGGGAATCCCGATGCCACTCGGCACGCTTTGAGGGGGCGCTGGGATGACCTCACCCCCTGGGCACTCAGCACACCCAGCCCACTTGAGCAAAGAGGGCTGCCACCCGGGCCTGGAGGGAGCCAGCTTTTCTCTCAACAAGCAGGGCTGTGTGACCTCTGGCCTCCCGCCAGGCCTCCTTGTAGCTGGTGACAGGAGTGTCACTGGCTGCACTGAGGTGACCTGATATTGTTTGCAAAGAAATGGGGAGGAGAGCAGGGTGGCAGTTTCCAGTGCGGGCTGGCCCCTTTCCATTCCGGGTGCTGGCTGAGCAGGCCTCTGAAACAGAGAACAAAGTCCCATTAAGCTGGCGTCTGTCCCCTGGATGCATGTCGCTGTCCCACTTGGCAGAGGTTGGAGAGCGTCAGTTACTGTTTTTCTAGCCCACTTTCAAACCCACCAATGGAAGAGGTGCTCTCTGATGCCGAAGGAGACCACAGCCTGGCCCCGCCGGGGGTGGTGGGAAGCCTTACCCAGTGCCAGCCTTGCCTTTCTCCCTAATGCACGTGCCACCACATGCATGCACACACCACCACACACATGCACTGTGTGGCTTTGTTCCACCTACTGTGTTGGTCTGAACTGTGGATTCAGGCACATGTGGCTTGAATCTGAGACTTTTCACTTGAGGTCCACAGTCTGAAGGTGGACATTAGGTGGGCCCAGGAGGCCCGTGTCAAATGGTGTGCGTGGAGTGAGGGTACATTTAGGAGAAAGAGCTTCTTTCAAGGGCCAGGCCCTGGGCCCCGGGCCCCCAGGGGCTACAGGGCTGCCTTGGAGAAGGGGTGGGTGTGGGACATTGGCCCAAGCCCACCCTCCTGCCACTGCCCCAAGTTACTGCCTCTCAGAGCCTCAGTTTCTTCACCTGGGAAATGCAGGGGGTGAAGCTGACCGCGTGGGGTCATCCTGAAGCCTGAACCCCACAAGTGAGACCCCGGCCAGTGCTCGGCGATAAGGGCTCTGTCGAAGGCTGGTTGTGAAAGAAGCTTCCAGAATAGATGGGGTGCTCACTGGCAACCCTCCCTCCCCGTTGAGCAGAATCTGCTGGACATCTCAGCCAGATCGCCATCTGCTGAGTGCCAGCGTGCTGGCAGCTGCCATCTCGGTGGCTGGAGGAGCCGGAGCCGTTGCTTTCTGCCATCGTTCTGACAGTGAGCGCCATTTCCTCGGGCTCTTTGTAGAGCAAAGGAGAGGCTGGGCTGGGGCGATGAGCGGGCTTTATTTGGGCTGGGGGAGGGGGATGGTGCACATTGGAGACCCTGCTGGGAGGGCTTAAAAATAGGCCTCCATCTTTGGACATCAAGGGAGAGAAACCCCAGGGTTTTCCGGGGCCTTTCCTGGCCAAGGTCACCGTCCCTCCAACGGGGAAATTTTTCAGAATGTGTTCACCAAACAGACAAGCAGACATCCCGACCTGGGAATAAACCTTTTCTCTGATGTGATTTTAACAAGAGACCAAGTGTTTAGTGAACACCTACTTTGTGCCGACATCCCTGACCTGGGAATAAACCTTTTCTCTGATGTGATTTTAACAAGAGACCAAGTGTTTAGTGAACACCTACTTTGTGCCATGCACCGAGTGCCTGACGGGCTTGCCTCCTTCATCCTCCGTGATCGTGAAGCGTGCAGATAGATGACTCTTACCAGTCTTCGAGGCCAAGCAGGGGGGGATCCAGAGAAGTGAAACATGCTGAAGTTCAGGTTCCCCGCTGATGTCTCCAAACTAGGATGTTCTCTGGGGCCCATATTTCTGTTCCTTCTAGAAGCCACTTCCCCCAAGCTGAGCTAAAAGCAGATGTTCATGTACAAGTTGGAGGTTGCTTATTGTTCTTTCATTTTAAGCATTTTCAATTTGTGTAAATAACACATCTTCTTAGAGACTTTTTCACTCTGGTTTTCTTTAACTCACATCAGGGCTCTGGCCTCAGAGGGGGGTTGGGGATAGTGTTTATCCCTCATTCCCTGAAGGAAGTTGGATCATATAATCAAGATTAAACAAATATGTAAACTTCACTGGTTACTTGGCTGCATTTTATCCTAACATATAGTTGGTTTCGCAGGAAACTTCCCCTTATAGTAACAAAGCAGTATTTCTCCCCACCCCAGCACCCATTTGGATCACGAGGCCGCTCAGCAGGAACATCTGCTTAGAATTCCCCAGCCGTTTGGTGTAGAAACTCTCCGATGGAGTGATAAGGTTGGGAAAGCTACAGCCGTGGCAGGGGAGTTCAAAATAATCAAATAAGGGTGGCTTGTGGTCTCTGGCACTCAGAAGGGCTTTGATCTTTGGTCATATTTAATGTTTCCTGGAGCGTTTGCCAGAGCTGGGGACCTTGAGAGACTCTGGCCTGCCGGACACCGGAGGTGGCTGCAGCCCAGAAGCTGGTGGCTTGGACACAGAGTATGTGTGTGAGGGTGGGCGGGCAGAACATCGGCTCCGCAACCCTCAGGCTGCTTTTCCTGCGCGTTTTCACCCATTGCTGTTCCCTGCCTGTCTGACTTTTGCACTAGTGAAATAGCTCTCCAGTGGGCCCTTGCTCCTCTTACCTTCCTGGAGAGGGCCACAGCCCTGCTCTGTATACCCACTCCTTGCTGCCTCTCGGCCCCTCCCTGGCAGGAAGTGCTGGCCTGCCCACTGGAAGCCCTCCATGGCTCTCTGTCCCCTATACTATGCAACGTGGGCCTCTCGAGCTGGCACTCGGGGCCTTCTTGTCTGGTCCCGGTGGTGTCCAGGGCAACCTCGCCCCCTACGCACCTCGAGGCAGTGGCTGCCCAACCTCAGACACTCTGCCACACCTAACCTAGTACTTACCAGTCCCACAAAGTCCTGCTTCCCCCTTCTGCCCCTTGTGTTCCCTCAGCCTAGTATATTCCCTCCCTTCCCTCAAGACCCGGCTCTGTTGACATCACCTTCTGTCCTCAGCCCCTGGTTGAGCTGGGGCCTCCTCTGGGTCCTGTGGTCACCCCTGTGTACAGCAGTCTGGAATGGCAGCAGCACTGAGTAGGCACCTTATCCATCCCGGTGACTGCTGTATTTCCCGTGCGCGGACTAGGTGCTCACTAAACATTTGACAAATGGATGGATAACTCGCATCCCTTAAGTTCCTTTTCTTCTGTGAGGCCTTGGCTTTATTCCTTGTGTTTTGTCTTCTGTGGGTCAGGGTCTTCTGCTTGGAGAGAGGCCCCTCGGCTTCTCAGTATGGTTCCCTCCTGCAGCAACTGGGGCCTTCCCCTCGGGCCCAGGGAGAGGAAGCCATGGAGCACTTGCCTCATCATTGCCTCTCCCTCTTCCTTTTCTCCCGTCCTTGCTCCCAGTAGCCTCACTATTAATCGACAACCCCCAAACATGCCCAGAGCACAGTGACCCCTAGGCTGGGCATGGGAGGCATGGTCCCTGCAGTGGCCTGTCCTTCCCTGGGGCACATTCTTCTCCCACAGGTGACAGACCAGTATGTGCCAGGGGTGGCCTGCAATTAACGAGCACTTGCTGCACTTGCCGTGAGGTTGAACAAGCAGCAGATATTCAGGCAGTAATTACCCCCCCTCCCCCTCTCCCAGGCTTTGGAGCCCCCTAGGAACTGCCCCTGGGATAGAGGAGGGAAGGTGGGAGGGATTAAGCCTTCATCTCAGTCCCAGACAACCAGGGTTCAAGGCCAGCAGCAGCCAGATCCTTCAAAAGAGACCATTCCAAGATTCTCTAGGTCCTTTAGGGCAAAGTTCTCCTAGAAATGAACCCTGAAAGGTGTGTTCTAGCAAAGCCACCTTGCTTATAAAGAACGCCTTCACTGTCTGTGGGTAAAGGGAGTGGGAAGTCACAGAATTCTAGGGTGGGTCTCCTCGGAACCTTGGTATCAGGATACTGTTAATTGCCTGTTGAGCACATACTTTGTGCCAGGAAGCATTCTAGAAACTTCATCCACATGATCTTTCAGCAACTGTGAGTCAGTAATGGCCCCATTTTACAGGCAAGGAGACAGGCTGGGGAAGTGCCGGGAAGGATGGGAGAGGGGGGCTCCCAGGCCGCACTCGATCACCTTCCCTTCTATTGCCAGGGTGTCCCAAGGCTGCATTCTTTCTGTTGCCTTTTCTGCCTTGTTTTTGAACAAAACTCATGCAGAGAAAAGCAGCCAAAGACCCCTTACTCCTCCCCAAGGGCCTTTTGCCAGACTCTGCAACCCGAAAGTATCCCTCGGAGGAAGATTTGGAAAAGATTTCATGGGAACGGTAAGTCAGGTGACCCCAGACTGTCTGCTGTGGGACAGGCTCATTGGTGCTGGTCAGTCTGGGAGTGAAACAGCCCTGGCCAGGGCTACACACACACAGCCTCCACTTGCTCATCTGTGAAGTGGGCACAGTGACTTTCCTGTGGTAGTATTGGCTGATTGGGGTGGCTGGAACCTTCTCAAGTTTATCAGTTACTGGTCTAATTAAGATGGAAGGTTAAACAGAGCAGATTATTAAAAGGCGAATAGGGGCCGCACAGTTCCGAGGAGCCCTAACCCTTCTCCTGCCTGTCTCTTCCTGCAGACTCGAGCCCCCCAGCGCGCCTTCTGGCCACCCGGCCGTGCTGCGGGCCTGGCCTCGAGCGGCGCCCCATCCTGGGTGAAGCCCCACGCTTCCACGCACAGGCCAAGGGCAAGAACGTGAGGCTGGACGGCCACTCCCGCCGAGCCACGCGGCGCAACAGCTTCTGCAACGGGGTCACGTTCACGCAGCGGCCCATCCGGTTGTACGAACAGGTGCGGCTGCGCCTGGTGGCCGTGCGCCCAGGCTGGAGCGGCGCGCTGCGCTTCGGCTTCACCGTGCACGACCCGTCGCTCATGAGCCCGCAGGACATCCCCAAGTACGCCTGCCCGGACCTCGTTACACGGCCCGGCTACTGGGCCAAGGCACTGCCTGAGAACCTGGCGCTGCGCGACACCGTGCTGGCCTACTGGGTGGACCGACACGGCCGCGTCTTCTACAGTGTCAATGACGGCGAGCCCGTGCTCTTCCACTGTGGCGTGGCTGTGGGCGGCCCGCTCTGGGCACTCATCGACGTTTATGGTATCACCGACGAAGTGCAGCTCCTCGGTAGGTCAGGTCGCGGTCCCTGCAGCAAGGGGGTGGGGCGCCGCTTCCTCCCGCCCAGGCAATGGTTCTCTGTCAGCCTGTACGTGTATTTCTTGAGCATAACACCGTGGGCTCACTTTGCCATGCATAGTTACAAGCAACTGACATATTTTAACATTTATTTCTGAGGACAACTGGCCATCCCTGTTATCCAACTGGTTAAACTGAGAAAACTGAGGCACAGAGAGGTTAAATGACTTGGAAAGCTGAATTAGCCCAGAGTCTGTGGTCTGGCCCAGGTTCTTCTGCTTGCTCCTGGGCTCGGCTGTTTGCTCATTTACTCACTAATGCCTGCATCATTCCCTTGCTCTTCCCTCCTCTCCATTGCCCACTTCCTCCCTTATTCACTCATTCACACATTTTTATTCATTCGCTCCTTCATTCATTCACTCACACATCCACTCACTCACTCAGCAATCAAATTTATGCCAAAATCCTCAAGTATCCACAGTCAGGCAGTGAGAAATGAGCCCACATCTAAGAGGCGCAAGGTCCATGGGGGCGGGGACGGGGGCAGGGAGGCAGACAAGTGTGGCACTGGCTTGGTTGGAGGAGGCAGTGACTCAGGCTGCATCCTGGTGGTGAGAACTGATGAGGACAGAAGTGTGCTGCCCTTATCTAGAGGGGGACACTGAGATTTTTGCAGATAAAATGGCACGTCTGGGATTTGCTTCAGAATAACGCAGGAGGGAGATGTGGTGGAGGTGCCAGTGAAACAAGATTGGCCATGAATTGGTTGTTGTTGTGGGATCACATTCATTATATTAGCTGGATAGGTTAGCTTTTCAAAAAATACAGGAAAAAAAAAAAAAAAAAGGATAAAACACCAGGAGGCCAACCAAACAGGTCTGTGAGCCGGGTCAGAACTCGGATTGCCAGTCTGCAGCCTCTGCCCTGTAGGGGGCGGTAGGAGTGTGGGGTGACACACCGGACTCTCACCGGGGCTGGGGCAGGCTTTCTGAGGCACGTCCATGATCGTGACTTCCTTTTATATTTGGAAAACCGAAGAGGAACAAGCATTTTATTCCATGATATCAGTTACAGAATGGATTATAGAATGGTAACATTAAACAAAATCTTAGCTACAGGGACTTGGTTTTAAAGTTTGAGGAACACGCTTTCTTGCTTTGTTTACTTAGGGTTAATAAGCATATTTTTATCACTTAAAAAACTTCATAATACTTTAATGACTTTCTCTTCTTTCCCATTGGATGGACCTTATCCATCCAATAAACTACATGATAATGAGGGCTGTTTGCCAAGTGCTGGGCGAAGCCCTGAGAACACGCTGGTGAGCAGACCTGCCCAGAGTCCGCCTTCCAGGGACTCCCATTCCAGCTGGGGAGACAATCAGTCATTACTCTACCAAAGTATAAGGGCCTCTATGACCTGAAGGATAAATACTGTTCATTTGCCTTTTTACTTCACTATTACAGGTAGTGTCAAGAACATTTTCTCCTATTGCTAAAAATGATGCAAAAATATTTTCACAGCTGTGGCTTTTAAGAAACTCCCCCTTAGGGCCTTGGCTGGTGTGGCTCAGTGGATTGAGCGCTGGCCTGAGAACCAAAGGGTCGCAGGTTCAATTCCCAGTCAGGGCACATGCCTGGGTTGTGGGCCAGGTTCCTGGTAGGAGGCGTGCGAGAGACAACCACACATTGATGTTTCTCTCCCTCTCTTTCTTCTTTCCATCCCCTCTCTCTAAAATCAAATAAATAAAATCTTTTTAAAAAAAGAAAAAGAAAGAAACTCCCTCTTAGTTTCTTGTTTTTAGAAGTCCACCTCTTACAGAAACCTTCTGTGTTCAGCATTTGAGCACGGCCCAGGCACATGCTCCAGGCTGCCATTGTTCAGAGTCAGCCTGTGTTGGAGAGCTGGCTCTCTGGAGCCAGACAGCCGAGGTTCTTGGCCTGGCTTTGCCACTTAGCTGCCACATGACCTTGGTCATAGTCTTGAACCCCTCTGTGCCTCAACTCCCTTCTTTGCTCAATGGCGAGAAATAACAGTACATACCTCACAGGCTCTGTGAGGACTAAACGAACTAACTCCTGAAAGGAGCTTAAAATAGCACCTGTCACTTTATAAGGCCACAGATAAAGGGCCAAAAAGGGGTCCCTCTTTTTCTTGGAGCTTACGTTCTAGTTGGGGAAACAGACAATAAAGAGTTTTTAAATGCACTTCCAACCTTTAAAAGTATGAAAACCTCTGAGGGAGGGGAGGAGGAAGAAAGAAAGAAGGGAATACAGGAGGGAGGGAAAAAGGCAGGAGGAAGAATAGGAGGGAAGAAAAGGTGGAGGGGTGGAGAAAAAAGGTGAAAGGGATGACGAGAAGGAAGGGAGGGAGGAAGGGCCTTATCTGCCCAATCCAAAGGTAAGAATGTATCAGAGAAACTAAGGGTTATGCTGAATCCAATTCTGCACAACCCTGATTCTTAAATCAATTTATAAATGAACCAGAAAAAGAATGGAGCGGGGAGGGCGGTGAGGATGGAGCCTGCTGACAGGCAGCTGGGCAGGGGGCTCAGGTGGTCAGGTGCTCTGGTGGCTAGGCCCATGTCCTCACCTGGCCTTTCTGTCTGGGCACAGAGAGCGCATTCGCCGACACACTGCCGCCGGCGCGTATCAGCCAGGCCCGCTTCAGCGCCTGCCCGCAGCCCGGCAGCCTTGACGCCGCCAACTTCGACAACAACGAGCTGGAGAACAACCAAGTGGTGGCCAAGCTGGGCCACCTGGCACTGGCCCGCGCCCCGGGCCCTCCACCCACTGACAACAACGTGGTCTCTGCCATCCCGTGCGGGCCCCGCGAGCGCACGCGCCCCGCATCGTCGCCGGCGCTGCTCGAGGCCGACCTGCGCTTCCATGTGATGCGCGGGCCTGACGTGTGCCTGTCCACTGACCGCAAGGTGGCTTGCGCACCGCGACAGGATGGGGGCCGCACGCTCGTCTTCTCCGAGCGCCCACTGCGGCCCGGGGAGAGCCTGTTCGTGGAGGTGGGCCGTCCAGGGCTGCAGGCGCCCGGCGTGCTGGCCTTCGGCATCACGTCGTGCGACCCGGGCGGGCTCAGGCCCACGGAGCTACCTGCCGACCCCGACTCACTGCTCGACCGCAAGGAGTACTGGGTGGTGGCGCGCGCTGGACCGGTGACCAGCGGCGGCGACTCGCTCAGCTTCACGCTGCGGCCTGGTGGCGATGTGCACCTGGGCATCAACGGGCGCCCACGAGGCCGGCTGATGTGCGTGGACACCACGCAGGCGCTCTGGGCCTTCTTCGCCGTGCGCGGGGGTGCCTCCGGCCAGCTGCGCCTACTCGGTGAGTGCCCCCCCCCCCGACTGCGCAGCAGCTGGAGCTGCCGCTGAAGCCCAGCCAGGGGTTCCCAAACGTGAGCGTGCATCAGAACCACCCACCCCCACCTAGACTTTCCAGTAGGGCAGGGCGGGGCCGAGATGAGGTCTTTCCCACATGTTCCACCGGGCGCCCAGGTCTCACCCTTTGTCCACACCCCCCAGAGTACCCGCCGCTGTCAGGGCCTGGCAGGCTTTATGCAGTCGGTGAATGGCCAATGCAATCTTTATCCCCGTTGTTTTGATGGGGATGGAGGGTTTGTTATTTCTTTACATGTGTAATGCATATGAAGTGTAGGAGAAAAAGGAGATACAACTACACTTAACAGAGGAAATAAGAACAACCTTGTCCACGGAAAATGGCACAGAGGCCTGAGCCACCTTATTTTGAGGTGATTCTCACCTTCATTCATGCCCTGGGCAGACACGCAGCACCCGCCAGCTGCGGGCCAGGAGGGGCCTGTCGTAGGGCAGGGCACAGGCGCTGCCCAGGGTGCTGTTCGCCCTGCAGAGGGGATGAGGGTCAGGGAAGGTTCCCAGAGGGCGCAGCTCCATTTTCATGGTCCAAGAAGTTTGAAATCCAAATGACAACAGAAATGATGAGCATTTCACGTGTAACCTCATCCAACTCGTCCTCCTGCAGAGGGCGTGAACCCTCTGCGGTCCCATCTACTGATAAGAAAATTGAGGCATAGATTTGACCACTGTCCCTGTCCTATAGTTGGTCAGCCATGGAGACGTTGGGCCAGTCCAAGCCTCAGTTTCCTTCTGTGTAGACAGGGAGCGATTACCTGCCTCCCAGGGGTGTGAGGATGAAACAGTGAGGTGCGTACAGTGCTCACAGCAGGTGCTGCTGCCCACGGCAAGTTTAATAAGTAACGACCATAACGACGGCGACTGCAGTTTCATCCAGATGTTGAAAGGGTGCCATTAAGAGTTGGTCCCTCTTTCCACCTGGAAGTTCATGGTCCCCTGTGTTGGCTTCACTCAGGCAGGCCCTGCAGTGCCAGGCTAAGCTCCCAGCAGAATGAGCCCTTTCCTGAGAGCTGGAGGGGATGTTCACAGGCAGCGCTCGCTGGCCTTAGTTGGGCTGCGTGGCCTTCCCAGAAATGCCACTGAAACCAAGGGATGGGAGTTCTTATTGGCCCGGCCTGGACCGTGTGAGTGAAACAAACCCTGGTGCTGTGACCCAGAAGTGAAGGGGGATGGTGGCTGGGCAGGAAGTAACAGATGTCCATCACGCCTGCACGAGTCCATCAGACCCTGTGGGGCAGCCCTCGTTCTCCCATGAGACGGCCCAGGGGACACAGGCACCAAGCAGCGCAGAGCTGGGGACCCGTAGAGCAGTGCCCACCTGACGGGGTCTCTGTGGTCTCAGGCACCCTGCAGTCGGGCCCTGCAGTCCCATCGCCGTCGGGGTCCCTCAGCGGCTCCCAGGACGATAGTGATTCCGACATGGCCTTCAGTGTCAACCAGTCCTCCTCGGCATCCGAGTCATCGCTGGGTAAGGAAATCCAGACCCTGGAGTGGGGGCAGGGGCTGGCCCGGCTCCTTGGGCTGTGTCAGCACCTCCTGCCCTGCATTCAGCTGGAGGGAGGAGAAACGTATGGCACCCCAAAGGGTGATGTTGGTGCTTGATGCTTGGGGGTAACAGGGTAGGAAAAGGGGCAACACCCAGAATGAAACCCAGCATTGGTGCCTCCCAAGGTTCCAACCCCCTGTGGGCTCCACCATTGAAGCTTTGCCTTCATGGGGTGGCCCCAGCAGAACCCACCCTTGAGCCCCATGACTCAGGCCTGGCCTGGTGTTCCTCCCTGCAGTGACAGCCCCCAGCTCCCCGCTGAGCCCCCCGGTCTCCCCCATGTTCCCTCCACCGGAGCCAGCAGGCGGCAAGAATGGCGAGTGCACGGTGTGCTTTGACGGCGAGGTGGACACGGTCATCTACACGTGCGGACACATGTGCCTGTGCCACAGCTGTGGCCTGCGGCTCAGGAGGCAGGCCCGGGCCTGCTGCCCCATCTGTCGGCGGCCCATCAAAGATGTCATTAAGATCTACAGGCCCTAGCCAGGCTGGCGGATGGGCCTCGGCTGGAGCAAGGTCACCTTACTGAAGCCCCTCGGGGCCCAGCAACCACCATGGCCACAAGGGAGTCCAAGGGCAGCGGTCATCTCGTCTGGCACTCCCCAGTGTTGGGCAAGAGGTGTTACAGTCATGGAGATGGGGCCCGACAAGGGTTGCTTCTGACTCCAAAGTGCTTTGTCCCAAAATGCCACCCCAAGAGCAAGCTCAGGAACTGCCTGGCAGACCACCCATCTCTCTGGTGACCTCTAGGCTGGGGAACAGTGTCCTCTGCACAATGCTTTTTGCTGGGGGTGGGTTGAGTTGTGCGTGGTGCTGTGTGTGTCTGAGGAGGGGGAGGGGAGGGAGGGCGACCGAGGAGGGAGAGGGCATGTGTGCGGGAAGGAGAGAGAGGGTGCATCGGTATTTCTCCAGGGATCCTGGCCCCAGGAGTTTATGTAACACTGAGGAGTGTGCGGCCTGGAGGCCGGACATCAGCAGGACTAGAAGTTGTTCGCTTTCTGGGGCTGCGAAGTCAGCTGTCTTGAACTGATGCAGCCTGCCCCTGAGCAGAACGCCCTCGCATGGTATGGAAAAGGGACACTCGGGTTTTCTAGGAGGAGGAAAACGTAGCTTATTGTTTACAGCCCCAAAGCAGCAACTCCTTGGGGGTTAGGTGGGCGGACAACATAAAAGAACAATTTGCTTCTTCGGTTTTTAACTCCGGCCTGGAGAGGCGGTTTGATGGGTGCTGCAGCCATTGGGGAGCTCTGGGCAGGGCTGCCCCCAGAAGCCTCTTCACCCCCCACCCCCAGACAGCCTAATAATAAGCACACTGCACTTGACTCTGTCCCTGAATGCTTTGGGTCCGCACCAGCCCACCATGTCCAAGGAAAAGGCCAGCAACAAGTTATCTTTTCCTGGGGGGGATGGAGAGGGAAAGAAACCCAGAGGCGGGGACTCACCTGGAGCTGGAAAGGCCACTGCAGGGCACAGCCAGCTCCCCACACTTCCTGTTCTAACCCTGTGCCTGCAGGCATCACCAGGGCAACCTGGTGGCAAAGTAGGAGGAACCAGGGCTTTACAATGGTCTTCGTTCTTAGTTTATCTTCTCCTGCCGATTACTAGGCTGTTCATTGGTCCTTGGGATGTTAACTAGTAACTGAGATGTTGACTGAGAATCCTGATTTTGGGTCTGTCCCCCTACCCAGGGCTATTTGCTAGGCATTTCCTGGGCCCCTGGCCCTGCCCTCGCTGCCTCCTCCCTTCTTGCCCCCAGTTCTGGGCCCCACGTCTCTGCCCTCTCCTGGGCTGGGCCTCTGGGCAAGTCCCTGGGCCCCTCTGTTTCTCCATCCCCAGTCTGACCAAGAGGAAGCCTGGCACCTGCCCACTCCGGAGCCCTTGGGAGGACTGGTACAATGTTCTGAGGGCCTGAGACACCGTGCAAAGAGCAGGTATTGCTTTTATTACAATTCCTAACCTGTTGTTCATCTGCTGGGGGAGGTAGGGGAAGTAGAACGTTCAGAGCTCAGGCCTCCATGTTTGCTGGGTGTCTGGGAGCTCGAAGCTCAGCCAGGCCACGCCCTCATCACGTCAGGTCCCGTGAGGCCAGTCGGCAGTGCCCTGGTGATGCTCCAGCCTGCTTCTCTGTCTGAGAGTGGTCACAGTGTTCTGATCCCAACTGCAGAAATCCTGCTCTTTCCCCTGCAAGAACCCCTTTTTGGTCCTTTTTCCCCAGGGAATTTGGGAAACACACCCCCATTTTAATTCTGCAGCAGAATCTTTGGGGGAGCTGCCAAGGTAAGAGTCTGAGAATCCAGACAGCACTTGGGGCCCCGCTGAACCTGATCAGCGGGAGCCTTCCGGAGCCTTCCACCGCCCCTGTGTGCTGGTTGTGGGCGCAGACCCCATGTGGGGAGACTGGTTGCCCCAACCCCCAGGACAGCAGTT
The DNA here is from genome assembly GCA_004027475.1 of Anoura caudifer. Taxonomy (NCBI): domain Eukaryota; kingdom Metazoa; phylum Chordata; class Mammalia; order Chiroptera; family Phyllostomidae; genus Anoura; species Anoura caudifer. The sequence continues at coordinate 118,488 of PVKU01000044.1, forward strand.
CTCCAGGCGCCCTGACTGGCCAGAGCCACCGTCTCAAGCTCCTGTGGTCTCGGCGGCCTGGAGAGCCAGCTCCTGTCTCCCACCACTTGTCCTTTCTGGCCCCTGCCCGACTCAGGTGCCAACCAGGGTCACATACAGACTCTACCAGGAAACCAGGGACAGAGGGCCTGGGCCCAGGGTGGGTCAGGCTGCGGCCCTGGCAACCTGTCACCTGGGGGAAAGGAGTGAGTGCCCTGTTCCACTTGCTCTGCAGTTGCTATAAATAGCTTCCTGCCTCCAAGAGGAATTAAGGGCGTGTTTATCTCCTAAAAAGCAGACATTTCCTGATTCTCTGAACTGCTTTCTTCAGCGCTCCAGAGGAGCTGCTTCCTGTGCCCTCAGGCTTTGTCTTGAGATGGGGGCAGGAGGAAGGAGAGGGACCTTCTGGTTTCTTCCTTGCCTCAGCACAGGAGGGAGGTGCCCAGACACAGCAACCCCTGGAGCCAGGGCCCATTGCCATCTGGGGTCGTGTCTGCGACAGCAGTGAGTGTAAGACACAGCATTTTGTGTACCTCTAAGGAAGAAACGCTGCCAGCTGTAACTGAGATGCCACCGCTATGCAGCACGTCCCCATCAGAGCTGTTGAAATATGGTGGGGAGCCCTGTTACTTAGAATCAATGAAAAATGGGATTATCCCATTTGGCAGGTATGAAAACTGAGGTCCTGGGAGTGGCTTGGAATCCCAGAGCAGGGCGTGGCAGAGCTGGGATGCCCACCCAGGGGTGGGCGGTGCTGAATCCCTTCTCTCCAGTGGTTGGCCCTAGTTCCAGGAGGGCGGGGCTGCCTGAGTTTTCTTCCTGGAAACTCACCCTAGCGACCCCTGGAGAGTCTGGGCACCTGCACCTGGGTGGAGGCTCCCAGCCTCCGGCTCTGGCCCCCCGGGCTACCCACACTCCAGGACAAGCATCCTTCCTTTTAGACTCATCTGTCTATTCCTCGCCTTCTCCGCACCAAGTTGAGCTGTGTGGGAGCTTGGGTCCAACCCCGTGGCCTCCACCTGTCCCCCTGGGGCACCCATGTGGGGCAGCTTTGGGGAGGGCCAAAGGCCTTGTACCCACACCTTCCTGGGCCTCACGACCTCCAGGAGTGGGTCAGGGGGATCAGAGGATGCCCCTGTGTTGTGGCCCGGGGCCGATTCTTTTTGAATTACCAGACAAACTAGGCTGTTTCTAAGTCAAGAGAAGTTTCTTTTTCTGGTCCACTCCCAGAACTGGGAGTCTTCTGGGACTCAGCTCCCCAGGGCCGCCGCTCCCCCCAAACTGTAGCATCACCTTCCCAGCCATTCATCACTCACGGGTCAGTGTGGTCTGTATTTGGGCATAGGGCTGGGGACTGGGACTAAAGCAAAGGCCTGCAGGGCAGGAGATGGACTGATTTCTCGAATTTGATTTGATCCCTCCAGCATCCGCTCCTGCGCTTGCACGTAATAGGCACTCATGAAAGTTTTGCTGAATAAGTGAGCAGTCAGGTTGTGAGTGTTCAGGGGGGGAGGGGCGTTGTTAAGACACATGTACGTGCACACAGAGTCATTCGACAAACATCTGCTGAATGCCTGCTAGGGGTGGGACGCTCGGAGGACAGAGCTGAGAGGACAGCGCCCTAGGTCTGAGGCCAGAGGTGGAGACGTTGAGGGGGGATGAGACGTTCGGGGCAGATGTCACTGGGCTTCCCTGGCCATTCTGTGCCCTCAGGGTCTGTCTCAGCAAGTGCCCGGCAGCTGCTGTCTGGACCCAGAGCCTCCTGCGAGCGGCCTCCTCTGCATTAGGAATGCCGGGCGCCTCGTAGTTGGTGAGCTGCGGCCAGACGGCCTGGGGCAGAACCCTCAAAGTCCTCACCCGGGGCATGACCACCCTCAGGTCCTGCCGGGGACATGTGAGGAGATGGCTGTCTGCTCCTCTCAGGCCTTGGGACTGGTTCCTGGAAGTCAGTCCCCAAGTCCCTGGAGGACCCCGGGTCAGTTTGGAAGGGGTTGTTCGAAGTCTTGGAGACCAGGAGGCGGTACCCTCCCACTAGACCCCCTCTCTGCCTGATTTCTGGCAGAGGGGCCTCCCGGCATCTCTTGGTATTTCCTTCTCTCACTGTCTTTTCCAAGTCCCTAATGCAGTGACTTGTACGACAATCTGTCTGTGCCTTATGAAAGTGTCTGTGCACTTTTTATCCTTTTTAAAAGCAACTTTCAAAAGTGGGCAGGGGACTAGCGTGCATTGTAGTGTTATAGAAATCTGTGGTAGCCACTGAAATGCCTCTGCATCGTGTTTCTGATGTCGGAGCGGCAAGGTGTCACCTTCCCCCCACCCCCACTATCTGCGTGCAGATCTTTTTAAAAAATGTCTCCTGCTCTTCTTGTCCATATTTTTCCGATTCAATACTGTGACCTCTCCAATACAGTCTGACCTTTGGGGAACTGTCATCAAGGTGTTAACACTTGGGGCAAAGTGGGTTGGGAAGGGTTTGCACTGGTTCCTGTGTGTTGTGCTTTTTGTGTGTTGTGTGTTTGGATTTTTGTCTGTTTTTATCTGTTTTATATTAACAGAAGTTTCCTGTTTAAAAAAAAAACAAAAAACAAAAAAATACAACCTGGCTTGTTAAAAAAGGAAGCTCTCCAGCACTCAGTTTTTTACACCGCAGTTGTATATGCCATTGGGGAGTGGAGGTGAGGGGCCCGAATCCCCGCCAGCCTGGAGGAAACCATTTGCAAAATGTCTGTCAGGCCCTCACAATGCCTGGTCCTTGTGCCAAGTGACTCCTGCAAAACTATCGCCTGTAAATAACTCTCCTCAAAGGTTATTTTGTATGTAAAGGTGTTCATGGCAGCATCATTTATAAGGGTAAAAAACTATGCGCAAATGCTGCTGTCCTGTGACCAGAGCTCTTGGTTACAAGGGATGGCAACTGAACTCAAAAGGCTTTTAATGGGATTAAAAAGCTCAGGTAACAGGGAAGTCCAGTAGCAGAACTCAAGAGCCTGCTTCAGGAGCACCGGGATCCAGAGTCTGAAGGGGTGCAACAGGACTTGGTTTCTGCCCCTCTTGTTCTGCCCTCCTTGGTTGCTGCCTATTCCCAGGCAGGTTCTCAACACAGCGAGCCTTTCAGCAATCCCCACGTGGGCCAACCTGGGTCACTGTGCCCTACCCTGAACCCATCACAGGCCAGGGAGATAGGATGCTCTGATTGGTCAGACCCAGGATATGGCGCTCACCTCCACCCAATAGCTGCCCTCTGTGGAACTGAGTGGGAATCACAGTGCCTGGGAGAAACTGGAGCAAGGAAGGAGCGCCGGGCAGGCAAGAACTACAGGTGTCTCTCCAAGGAAGCCTAAATAAACCACAATTACTGATACAGGCCTGGTGAATAGCATGGGCTGTGAAGCTAGACACCTGGGCCTCCCCGAGACGCTGGGCCAGACACTTCACACCTCTTTGTGCCTCAGTTTCCTCATCTGCAAAGCAAGAACAACAGCTCCTGATTTCAGGATGGGTGTGAACATTGCTGAGGCCATGCTGGTCATTTGCTAGGCACAGGGGCACTCAGCAAAGAGTTCTTAACACAGGAATAGCTTTACATTAAATCACGGGGTGGGGGGGAATCAAGATATGAAACTGTACACACATTCTAATCATAGATGGAAAAAGAAAAAAACAGCCCCAAAACCTGAACATACATCAGAATGAGCAACAGAAAAGAAGCAAAGCAAAACACCCACAGGGGCTAAGGCTGAGGGATGATGGGGGTACCAGTGACTTTTTCCCCTGTGTTTCCCAAATTTTCTACAATGACCAATTATTACTTTCAGTTTAACTATTACTTGAAAAAATAATCTTCCTACTCTGCAAAGCCCAAGGAGAACTGCTAGCCCTTGCTGGAATCCGTCAGGAATTCCCAAAACGATTGTCTGGGTCCAGGATCCAAATTTAGTCCTGGGGGAGATAAGGGCTGGTGGGTTTCTAGCCAAGGCTCGTCCAGGCTGGAAAGGCTTGACCAGCCTGGCTGGGCTTCCTCCAGGCCAGGCTTTAGGGCCCAGACTCCTGGGATGAAGTCTGGCGGTGCTATCGGGAGGGGTGGGGGGCAGGGAGAGGCTGAAGGGGCTGCCCAGGCCTGTCCCTCCTGGCTTGCTAGAGCAGCCTGGCTTGGCGATGCTGTTTTAGCAGCAGTAGGGTAAGAACAATGAACCAGCATCTATCAGCCCAAAGAAACCCTGAGTTAGAGGTAGAGTCTCCCCAGAGCTCAGGCTCCTCGCTCCCCTCCTAGGTGTCCTTCCTGTGCTATCACCCACTTCTCCGGGGGCCTGGGGACATTTCTATAGGTGCCATCTAATAAGCAAGATTTTCTTTTTTAAAAAAATGATAAAGGTTTGGGGGAGGGGGAGAAACCATATTAATCTAGGCTCTTTTGGTTATTAGAGACTAAAACCCAGTTCAAGAAAAACCTAGCTTGAGAAAGAACTCACACAACTAAACAGGTCAGGTCTCGCTTCAGGAATGGCTGGATCCAGGTGTTTCACGTGATGTCACTGGGCGTGCCTCTCAGTTCTGCTTTCCTCTAGGTGGACATCACTCTCAGGTAGCTTCTCCCTCCGTAGTAGCCAAGATGGCCTCATCACTCCTAACATACCATGTCAGTTTAGTAACCCTTTTAAAAAGTTTCAGGAGCCCTGACTGGTGTGGCTCAGTGGCCTGGGTGTCATCCTGCAAAGCAAAACATCGCCGGTTCAATTCCTAGTCAGGGCACATGGCTGGGTTTTGGGCCTGGTCCCTAGTTGGGGCACATGCGAGAGGCAACCAATCGATGTTTCTCTCCCTCCCTCCCCTTCTCTCTATAAATAAATAAACAAACAAGTAAGTAAGTAAATAAATAAATAAATTTTTAGAGGAGTTTCAGCAAAAGTCCCAGGGCTATCTTTCCTTGGACCCCTTGGATCAAAAACCCAGTCCCTGAGCCGATACATGCCCATACTTGATTTAAAAAACTAGCTATGACTTGGCTTTTCCTCTCAAGAACCATCTAGAAAACATCTGTCTGGAGTGGAAGGCAGACCCATAAACAGACGTGTTCAGACCAGTGAAGTTCTAAGGCTGCTAGGACCAGACCAAATTCAAGGCGTAAATGTTCTGGATCATTTAGTGGTGCATCCTTCCTTCTCCCGGCTGCTCGGCCTCTATGCCTGGGCTGTGCCCCCGGCACCTTCTACTTCCCCCCACCGATGCTGCAGTGTCCGGAGCCTGTGCCCTGGCCCTCCCGACCCCTAACTCACCACCCTGCTGTCTGAAGCACAGCCTCGGAGGAGCTCTGCTGTAGTGCGTGTGTGGGAACTTCTCTTTGCCTCATTCTTTGTGTTCCTGCAGGACAAGTAGTCATCCACAGTAATAACCACAGATCACTTAGTGAGCACTTACTATGTGCTGAGGGCATCCACTCCATCACTGAACCCTCACGAACTCTCTCTCTGAGGGAGGTCCCATCACTCCTTTCATTTTATAGGACAGAAAACCTAGACTCCGAAACATTAAGTACCTTTATCCACACGTTAGGGCCTCTCAAAGACAAGAGGATTTCTTCCATTTTCTTTTGTAATTATTTCCAAGGACCTAGACCCAGTGGCTTTCCAGGGCAAATGGACCTGGCCCCTGTGAGTTCCTGACCCCACAAATAGCCCATCAGGTAGGTATTATTGTCTAATTTTACAGAAAAGGGAAGAGAGGCTCAGAGAGGGCAGCGACCTCTCCTGAATCACACAGCTCATGAGTTGTGGAGCCAGGATTTGAACCAGGTCTGACTCTTTCCTCAGCATCACAGCTTGTCTGTGGGCAAATTTTCACAAGGAGGAGGCCCAGGAGGAAGAGGAGGGAGAAGGAAGAGGGGGGTGGGAGGAAAGACGGGGAGGGGCAGGAACCAGGCTACGCACCTAGAGGGACAAGGAGAGAAAAGTCATCAAGTCCTGTCCTTGACTTTTACACAAGGTCTGTGACTCCAGTTCCAGGGAGGGGACTCTGCCTCTCCCTTCAGGCTCGTCTCTCCGGGCTCTTGGAACCTGGTTTTGGCTCCCGCGCAGGGGCATGGAAAACATGAATATTCCAGGCATCTACTATGGGAACATAGCCTCAACCTTGGTGGTTAAATGCACCCAGGGGAAGCTTCCAGAAGCCTGGGGGCAGCTGCGTCAACACAGTGCCTCGGGCCATCTGGCCCCCTGTCCTCAGCCCTTCTCCCTCTCCCCCTCCCTCTCCTGGGCTATGGCCTACCAGGTCTGAACCTTTCTGTCTGAATCAAGGGCCTCAGAGTCTAGGTCCTGCCTCTCTTCAGCAGCCGGGGAAGGCATCTGCCTTCAGAGGGGTTCCAGGAGCCTGTACAGGAATCTGAGTCCACACCCTGTCCCCAGCAAGAAGGGGCATTTGGCCTTTCCAAGGGGTCTCGCTTTGGTGTGGCCTGGCCGTCCCCCTGGAGCTGTGCGATGAGGGGGCCCCCTCTGCGCCTCACCTCCCTGCCCCTGGGTGGGGCCTGCGGGTGCCTCAGAGTCTGCGTCCTGCGTCTGAGCTCAGCCCTGTGCCTGAGTCTCCACGTGGTGGAGCCTGGTCCCTGCCACAGGACTGTGGGCGAGGCCCTGACCCTCTCTGAGTGTCGATTCTGGATCTCTGAGGTGGGAGGGGTGTCGGCCCCCTTGAGGGGGACTGTGTCAGGAGCAACAGTGTCCGGGGCAGGGGGTGGGGGTAGTTGCTGGCACTAGGAGGGGCTCCATACTGGTGGTTCCTGGTTTTACTGGCATCCTGGGGCCTGCTGCACTGCCCCCATCCCCGTCCCAGTGGGGGCTGGGCTGCCCCTCTGCCCCCCACGGCCCCCTGGGCCTCCCCTCAGGCCCTGGGCTGCCTCGGTGAGTCAGCCAGTGACACTGTCCGCAGTGAGCATTCTAGCATCACGACTTGTGACTGAATACCTGGACCTTTCTGCAACTTGGTCTCCGATCCTGCTCGAGCACTTAGGCCGTTTGGGTTTACACTGGACTGGGTCCACCTGACCGACTACTCCCTTTGCGTTGCCCCTTTCACCGGGAAAGTTGTTGTGCTGCTTTATTCTGCAGACTCCAAGAGACACTGAGGCTTCAGCCCCGCCCTGTGAGCCCCCTCTACTGACCAATTGGAGCTGCCCATTGCTGTCATCGCACAGCCCCACCTGCTGACCCCTGAAAACCCAGGTGCCCCCCCAATCAGACGATGAATGATGGCCGTTTACAGTCTTGCTCCCCTAGCAACCAGCCTTTTGACCAGCTGGCAACTGTCACCTTGAAAACCCTTGCTGTATCCTTCCCACCTTACAGCGCGTCTGCGGTTTACGCCGAGGCTATACCCTCTGGTTGGCACATCGAGTCAGAGTGAAACTCCCCATCACCCCTCAGAAGCGTCCTGTGTCCCTTTCGCTCACAGCAGCAGGCACAGGTGACCGGTATCACGTCTCCCAAAGAGTGGAGCCTTGGTATTTACGTCCTCTCCCCCAGCGTGAAATTTCTGGCGTTAGACACCTTCTTCCTGAAAGGAATCGAAGTGAGGAGCGGTCAGATGGTGGGGGTTCGGGGGCCCCTGTGCTGACCCTGGCCCCTCACCCTTTGCTTGTGTTGGCTCCCCATCAGGAATGTTGGCCCAGGCCTGGGAGGCTGGCTGACCTCAGACTCCAGAGGGAAAGTCACACTTCTGCTCAACTCCCAGGAGCAGCCCCGCATTCCGGGAGGGGCGTGGGAAGGGCCAGGCCTTCCCCAGGCCCAGCTGAGAACTGTCTGCAGCCTGGCCGTCCCCACACCCTCGCAGCCGCAGGCCACCTCGGTGTCCCCAGGGAGATCCACCTCACCCCACCAGTCTGGGAGAAGGCTCTCACTGCTGCCACCCAGGACAGGAAGCAGGCTCTGGCCTCCCCCGCTCACCCCGCAACCCAGGACTAGGGGATCTGCCCCTGCCTTCCCTGGTGGCATCTCCCACCGCTGTGAAAAAGATCCCTCTTTGTTATTCTGAGCAATCCTCTGCTGCCTTAGGCCTCTGTCCCCTGATAGGGAGTTCCCAGATCACCTAGGTCCACTCCAAGGCCACCCTGCTGCCTGGCCTTTCTGTGCGTCCACCCTGGTGTTGCTGTAGATCCGGGCACTGGGGAGGCTTCCCCAGGAGGTCACGCAAAGCTGGGCCCTGGAGGGTGGGCAGTAGCAGGCTGCAGAGGGGGGGCCCAGACCACAGGTCTCAAGGCTGCATGCTGGGGGCCTGCCCAGGGTGAGGGCAAGGTCCCAAAGATGCTTTCCTTCTGCTATAACCAGCCCCTCTTCCTCCAAGAGGTTCCCACCACTCTGCTGGCTGGTGCAGGCCACATTCAGGTGGGCAAAGGGCAGTGGCACAGCCTGGGGGACAGGTGGGGGGCTGGGGAGCAGGTGGGGTCTGGAGGCAGGATGGCCAGGTGGTACAAGCTGAGGGTCCTGTCCCCCTAGCCCCGCCTCCTCCCCCATTCTGGCTCAGGAGCAGTGAACCTGAACCTGGAAGACCTGAAGTCCAGAGAAGGGAGCTTTTTGGGGTTCTTCTGAGGGAGGGCGCGGCAGTTTTTCTAGAACATGGAGCACTGCCACCCTCTAGTGGTCTTCATGAGCTATAGCAAGGACCTGAGCAGAAAGAAACGGACTGATGGCCATGGTCCAGGTACTGCCTGATCCACTACCCTCCTCACCTCCAGCAGAAACTCGATGTCACCAGGTGGCCTGGGCAGGCAGAACAGCCTCAGGGATCTGGGTAAGCTTGAGGAGGGCATGTAAGGGTGACACCGGGCCTGGGCCGAGTGGGGGAAGGACTGGAACCAGGACAGGTCCTCCCCCAGACCCTGCAATGCTGGGAAGATGGTACCTGGCCCCCCAACTCTGGTGTCCATATGACCAGCTCAGTGTAACCCACACATGGAACCCTGTGTCAGGCACATTTAAAAAAACAAGCATCCCTGGCCGGAGTGGCTCAGTGGGTTGGGTGCCATCACGCAAACCAAAAAATCACAGGTTTGATTCCTGGTCAGGGCACATGACTCAGCGGCAGGTTCAGTCCCGGGTAAGGATGCAAACGAGAGGCAAGGGATCAATGTTTCTCTCCCTTTCTTTCTCCCTCCCTTCCCGCCTCTCTAAAATCAATAAGCATGTCCTCAGCTGAGTATAAAAAACTAAAATAAAGTAAGCAGGGAGGGAGAAATGCAACGAGAAGAAACTCCCGAGACGTTATGCTAAGTGACAGAGTCACTCAGGAAAGACAAATGCGGCTCGTTTCCACCGACATGAGGTCCTGAGAGGAGTCAGAGTCACAGAGACGGAAAGGAGAGTGGTGGGCATCAGGAGCCGGGGGGGGGGGGTTGTTTAATGGGGACGGAGTTTCTGTTTGAGATGGTGAAAAACATTCCGGAGACGGACGGTGGCGTCGGCTGCAGGAACAGTGCAGACGCGCTTTATGCCGCTGAGCTGTACCCTTAAAATGGTGAGGACGGCAAATGTTATGTTACCTGTGTTTTACCAGAAGTTTTTTAATTGGAAAGAAAAAGAAACCCTCATATACAGGGTTTGGCAAGAGTCGGTTTACAGTTGTTCACCTGGAAAATAAGGCAGTAATTAGTAAATAGTAACACAAGGATAAACTGTGTTTTCGAGTGCTCACAACTGCAAACCTACTTTCGTCCCACCCTATGTGGACAGGGATTGGCAGTACGGCTGAAACCGTCTCTGTGGCCACCATGGGGACCCCTGCACTGTCCCAGTCCCCTGGGGCTGCCCTACAGGACACCATAGGCCGGGACTTATGCAGCAAACGTTTGTTTCTCACTGTTCTGGAGGCTGGAAGTCCAAGATCAGGGTCCCCTCAGGGGTGGCGTCTGGTGACCTGGAGTGGTCATACCCAAACCAAGAGAGCTCTGCTGGCTCGCCAGTCCTGGCCCAGGTGGACCCCACACGGATGACCTCACTCAACCTTTGTCACCTCCCGAGAGGCCCCACTTCCAAATGCAGCCACACTGGGGGTTAGGGCTGCAAGCTCTGAGTCTTGGAACTACTGTTATCATCGTTTCCCAGAGAAGGGTCTGGAGGCTGGGTGTTAAGGGAACTGACAAGAGATGACCTTCTAAAGGGAGTGGGCTGAGTGGAGCCCAGTGAAGGGGCAAACTAGCCTGACACCACACTCTCTGCCCACAGCAACCTCTCCAGCAGGGAGCAGGGGACAGAGATGGAAGCAAGTGCTACAACAGAGGGGCTACAGTAAGCCCAAGAGAGCTCGGAGGCTCTGATCTAGGCTGAGGGAATCAAGGGAGGCTTCCAGGAGGAGGGGACCCTTGAGGAACAGATGGGCTCCATTTGTAGAAGAGGAAGAAGGGTTTGCCAGGCAGAGACATCTTCACTGTAGCCTGGGTGACTAACCAAGCCAATAACTAAGAAAAGAAAAGGGAAAGAAAAGAAAAGAGAAAACCCAGTTGTATGAATGGTGCAGTCCACCTTGGGGATAGCCTTTGAATATTCCCTCATAGTTTCCCTTCCTCCTCCACATAAAACAGAAAAAGCGTAAGTGCGGACTCACCTGTCAAGCCTCTCCCCAGGGCCGTGGTTCTCCTGATACACTGAGAGGTTGCCCAGCTACTGCGGGGACGAGCACGGTGAGGCAGATTAAAAAAGACAAGTGTGTCTCCAAGGGCTGATTGCCTTTCCCTACTTGTCTGCCAGGGAAGGGGTTGTGCCTGGGTGGGGGTGAGACGTGGGCTCTGCCACCTCTGAGACCCCCAGCAAAGCCATTTGTCACCCTCAGTTTCTGTAGTAACGGAACAGGTGTGTCACGGCCCCCAAACCACCTAGAAGACCTCTCACTGCACAATCTGGGTAGAGGGAAAATGTGAGCCCCCCAGGTGGCCTTAAAGGACCCGCCCACTCACTCTGGGGAGAGCAGTGACACTGGTCGGCTCAGGCCACTCCCTTCGTCGTAGATAAAGGGCACAGACAGGGTGGCTGTGCTTCCTTCCTCTCCCCCAGAGTTCCCAGCACCTTGCTGTGCGCCAGCCAGAGCGAACTCCTTCACCCGTGTGGGTGCCTAGTCCTTTTTAAAATGCTAACTGAGCCTCCTTGACCCCCTCGCTTCCCTCGTTACCTGGGATCTCGCTCCCTCCACCCCCAAAGGAAAGATGCCACGGGGCAGGGTGGACAGCAAATACCGTGCAAGGACCAAGTGCACAATGGACGCTCTAGGGCCGACCTGAGTCACCACGTAGACAGATGCTCTGTGGTCTGCACCTGCCCCCATCAGCTTCTCAGCACAGTACAAGCCCCTTGACCTTGGCCATGGCCTTGGGGGAAAGTGAGGACCCCCTGTGGAATGGGGTCTCCAAATGGAAATGAAGCGGTGGGGCAAGTGAGCTCACATCACGGGTTTACAGACTGAGATCCATTCCCATTGTGCACATCCCTGCCACACCCCCAGTGCACACTCACACACGCATGCCTGGATCACGCCTCCTCACCTGCTCTTCACTCAAACTTCACAGTCCCGTGTGACTCCTCCCAAAGCCTTCCCCAGCCCTGACTCCCCGCACCACCACGCTGGCTTGATCTGCAACCAATCTCTGTCTCCTTCAGTAAACTGTCAGCTTCTGGGGACAGGGACTCTTGGAGGCCTGGTGCTCAGGGCAGTGCTTGCCTCTTTGTGTACCCCACAGAGGGTTCTTCAGGTAAACCAGGGACTCCTGGGTCATGGAGGAGGACAGGTTGCGGGGGGCGGGGTCCAAGAGGGAGCTATCCCTGCAGGCCTCAGGCCACACCTGTGGGACAATTACCCCTGAATGAACGTGTTCTGAGCCTTCCTGGCCTCCCACCTGTGCCTTTGCTGCACGCTGCCCCTCTCCATGCTGGGGAGAGTTCAGAGAGAAAAAGCAGGTGGTTGGGGGGAAGCACATGAGACCCGCAGGCTGGGCTGGGAGAGGGGGCTGTGGAATTTGGAAGAGAGGCTTGGAGCACCTATGGGTGGGGGAGGGAGGGAGGACTTCAGTCCTCTTCCTGGTGACTGAGAAGTACCCGTGGGGGAATTGGGCTGCGCTGACCCCTTTCCAGCCCCCGACTCCTGGACTGTGGTCTCAGTCCCACAGGGTTTTCCTTCGACTGGACCTCATGCACCACGGCTTTATGAGCCTTACATCCTCGAGAAACTACAGCAGACAGTTCCTGCCTCTTCCCTGCACATCTCCTGCATCAGCGGGAGGGAAGAGAGAGCTCTCGCTCCCAGCGCACACGCCCTCCCCATTCCAGGCCCAGTTAGCTCCTCGAGCAGCAAACCTTCGCTGAGTCCCCAAGTGTCCCAGGCCGGAAGGTCCTGTCCTCCCTCCTGCTCTCCAACTCCCAAACATTTCCTTTCATACACCCCACCTTGCTCCCTAATGTGGAGAGCTACTGGTTTTTCTCTTCCCAGCCTTCCTTCTCCTTCTTTTGGGAACAGCACCTTGATTTTCCTCGAGGCAGCCCCCTCCCCCTCCCCCACCCCACTCCTGAGGCAGGAGGGAGGCTGATCTCATCCTTCTGGCTGACAGCAGTGCCCATGGCCTGGCCGCCCGGTGCCTTCCTGCTCCCCTTGACCCCACTCCACCCGACCCATTGTCTGCACAGCAGCTGGAGGATGTTCTTCGAACGTAAGCCATATTATAGAATTCCTCTGCTTAAAATCCTTCAAAGAGTCTCCTATCAGGCCCAAAGCTCCTGACCGGGGCACGCCAGGCCTTGGCAGCCGCCAAAGGTCCAGACTGAATGTCAGTTGCTTGGAAAGAGCCTTCCTGCCCTCAGCATGCAGACCTCTGTCCACTTAAGCACCTGTTCGTTTTCTTCACAGCGCTGATCACGTTTTGTCCGTTTACTTTCTCTCTCACTCGGTTAGGTGAGTGGAGGCAGAGACAGGTCTACCTTATTCACCTTTTAGCTCCAGCACCTGGCACATATGTGGTAGGCGCTCAGTCGTTCTTTGAAGAAGGCGGTGGGCAACGACGCAAGTAGGGGAGAGGCCGATGGGGGAGATGTGCGGGGCTCCCGCAGGGGTCCAGGGCAGGTGGGGGCGGGGTCTACAATCGGGGTGTGGGCCAAAGACACAGCACACAGAGGGAGGGTGTGTCCTGGGGGCTCAGAAAACAGAATGTGCTGATGGGTCGGATCGCCACCAGGGGGCAGGTTTTAGGGGACTGGTCACCTCTGCGGAACCCTGAAGAGGAGGCGTTGGTCTCCTATGAGCTAGAGGGGGATGGTTTGGATATAAGATAGAGATACGGCAGTAAGCGGCGTAGGGAAGGGATTTAAAACCACGGGATGGCGTGCGTGGGGAGGAGAAGGGAGCTCGGACCCCGGGGTCTGAGGTCAGACAGAGGAGGAGCCACTGGTGGAGATGCAGGCCAGTGCGGTGTCCCCGGCAGAGAAGCGAGTCTCCAGGAGAGAGAGGTCAGCTGGCCAGCTGTGCAGATGCTGCTGGGATGTGCGGTGTGAGGAGAGCAGGGAAGTGGCCCTTAGATGAAGAGGCCCTGGGGAGCTTGACAAGAGCGATTTCAAAGGAATGGTGGGCACAGATTTCTGACTAAAGTCAGTGTTTAAATGTGAAGCGGGGGCGGGGGGAGGGATCCTTTAGAACCTCCGAAAGGCAACAGTGCCACTGACAGCTTGCTTTTGGACTTCGAGCCTCTGGATCTGCGGGAGAATAAATTTCTGTGGTTGTAAGCCATCTGCTTTATTAGGCACTTAATTATGGCACCCTGAGGAAACTGGTTCAAAGGAGAGAGAGAGAAGGAGAAAAAAGAAAAGAAAAAGAATGGAAAGGAAAAGGAACACAGACTAGGATAGAACAGGTAGGAGAAATAGAAAACACAAAATAATGTGGTAAACATAGACAAAATATATAGGTAATCTGAAGAAGTAAAAATTGGCTATTACAATTAAACAATAATATGAGACTGCATTTCTTAAATTCCATCATTTAAATGTAAGGATAAGAAAGGTAGACAGTAAAGACATGGAAAGAGATACATCAAGCAAACAGTAATCAAAAACATAGCGGTACTATTTTCTACAAAAGTAGACTCGAAGACAAGCATCGCTAGAAATAAAGATGCCATAACAGAAAAAGGCTGAGTCCCCTGGGAAGCGATGACAACCCCAAGTTCTTCTGTTCTTCACGATGTGGCCCCAAGAGGAAACGTCAAATCCGCAGTCACGGGAGCGGGGGAAGCGGTGCCATCCGACTGGCCTCTCGTGCTGGTGATGCCGAGTCCCCCAGGAGGACAAACCGCGGCAAAGGTTGGGCCCAGCGGGAAGACGGCAGGTGTAAGCGGGGAGCGGATGGGATGCGAGTCAATGAAACAGGTGCTGGGCGGAGCGGGCGGGCTGAACGCCGGGACCCCAAAGGAGTGGGGGTGCTTTTTGCAAGAAGGTGGAAGGTCTCGAACAGGCTCAGGGGTCAAGGAAGCCGCCACCCCACCAACTTGCCGCGAGATCTGTGAGTGCTGAAAATTCAAACCACCCCCATCAGAGGGACCTCAGGGAAGGGGTCTCCTCAGGGCACAGACGCCAAGGGAGGCGTGGGCATGGGCTGCGAGCAGGGGGCCCTGGGTGGGCTCAGGTCCTGGAGCCGGGCTCCGTGCCTTCTCCGCCTTCGCACGCTGGCCACCAGAGGGCGCCGCAACCCGAGAAATCGCCCTGCAGACTAGTGCGGCGGGTGGACACCCACGGGGGTGCCCACGCAGGGAACTGAGCCGGGCGCCTGGGGTCTCCTCCATCAGGGGTGAGCGCGGTGACCTCCTTCATAACTTCGGCGGGACCTAGCGACTGAGACCTGCCTTGACTCTCCCGTTGGTTTCCCAGCTATGTGAGCCTCCGTGTCCCCATCTAATAAATGGGGCTGTTGAACCAGCAGCACCTGCCAGGGAGAGCTGGTACTTCCCTGCCCACAGAGCTCTGAGTGATGACAAACGTCCTCGCTGCCCAGGCCCAGTGGGAACCAGAGCCCAGGAGCCCCAGAGAAACGAGATATATTTGCTGGGGAACATTCATGGAAAGAAACAGCTTGAAAAGGGACTTCTGGGTGGGGAAGAAAAACAAACACTGGCCCTTTATCCTCAGGTGCCTCTCAAACCTCACAACAGCCCTGAGAGGTAGGTATTGTCCTCGTGTTTAATGAGAAAAGTGAGGCACAGCTGTTCCTGGTAGAGCTGGTAACCCCCTGGCCACCCCCTGCCTGGTGCCCCCCACCACCCGGCATCTGGCCCCTCCACACCTGTGGATCTCCAAGTGCGGTTCTCCGGCAGCAGCCTGGCCAGGACTCTCCCACCCACAGGCAGATGAGGCCCCCAGAACCATCCATCTTTCCAAACGGTCTCCCTTAGTGGTGCCCACGGTGATGGCAGGTGAGCGTGACCCCTTGAGATCCTGCGTGATATCAACAGAGATTTTGAAACTAAACCCAAGAGTCCCATATGGAGATTCACCCAGAAATGACCGTTTTGTTCCATCAGCAAGGCCACTGGGGATAAAAACCCTTCCTCTGGCGGGGCAGTGTGGGTCCCTTCACTTCCCGTGAGAAACGCTGGACGTGTGTGTGCAGCATCAAGATTTGGAGAAAGAAGCTATGCCGAAAATTCTAGAAGAGACCCAGAAATATATAGCCTCAATACACCTGGTGGTCAGTTAGTGCTAAAGGTATGCAGTACGACAAACTTAAAGGTCCTCATTTAAGAATTTGGAGAATTTGTGCTTTTAGTGGAAGGAATTATAGGAATCTAAGATGGCTTCAGAGAGAGAGAAAGAGAAGAAAGAAAGAAATCATGCTCTGAGGCCCCACCCTAACCTCCAAATCAGAGATTGGTGGTGGTGTGGGTGGGGGGACTGGGCCATTCTCAAGTACAATCAAGCATGATGACCCCAGTCTGCACCAGCCATTCTTCAGGTGTGGGGAGCACCTGCCCTGGGAAGGTGAGGACAGTGAGGAGGGAGGCAAAGAGCAGCCACTGTGGGAGCCCGAGGGGGAGGAGCGAGAAGTCTGAGCTGCCGCATGGAGAGGTGGCCCTCGGCTGACATGAGCCCGGGAAAGGCAGGGGCCACCAGCTGGAAATGCTCCAAAGGATGGGAGTCTTACAGCTTCTGTGAGAACTGGAACCCCAAAGACAGCACTGGGGCTGCAGAGATTGGGGAGCAGAGGTGCTCAGACTCACAGGGGAGAGGGCTCAGCATGCAGGCTCTCAGGCTCCCATCCCTTCCTCTGAACTGTCACACTGGGGAACCTCAGGCACAGAGCCTTTGGACCAGCCAGGCCCAGTGGGCGTTCCCACTCTGCCCCTCATCGGCCTGTGACCTGATGCAAATTCTTCTCTTTCTTTGGCCCGTGGATTCCTCCTCTACGAAGGTGGTCATAACAAAAACAACGAGGTCAGTTTCCAGAATCAGAAATGGCTTGGCACTTTCCAAACAGCAAAGCAGGCTGGGAAGGCAGGGCAGCAGGAGATAATGGGCACAGAATGCCACCCCCAGAGCAGGGATTTTTGTCCCTGGGAGAGCTTAGTGCAGGAGAGACGGGATCAGATTTGCTGTGAGCAGGGGCTGAGATGGGGAGGAGGCCCTGCCCGGTGGGGCTCTGGGTGCCCCCTCTGGGTCAGACATCCCGGGTCCAAATTGCTGCCCACCACGCACAACTGTGGGGCTTTGGGCGACTGATTGAACCAGCCTCAGCTGCCTCATCCTATACAGGAAGATAAGAGGATTGTTCATCAGAATCAAGTGAGAGATCCCATGTAGAGCTCACGGCTGGAGTAAGGGCTCAGCCCCTGATAGCCACTATTGTTAACCAGAGAGATTGATCTTAACAGATGAGTGCGTGCCATAGTTTGTGAAGACCAATAGGGATGACAAAGCTCAAGGCTCTTTGTAAGTGCCTTACAGACATCATGAGCCTGCTGGGGGAGGCATTAAATGGGACCCCTGGCCCTTCCTGGGTGCCAGAGCCAGGTAGGCTAGGGCTGGGAATGGAGGCTGGATTGTTAGACTCCCACCCCTGGTCTGGAGGCCTGGTCTGGAGGCCTGGCCGGGACCCACCCACTTGACCCAGCTTCCTGTTTGTGATGCCAGCACTGGAGGGAGGAAATCAGTGCCCCCGCCCTGGGGCTTGGGGCAGGAATGTGGACGTGTTGACGTCAAAGCGTGTCCTAGTTCAGGGAAGTCGGGATGGGAAGGGCTTCCTGCTGCTGTACAGCCTTTGATCCCAGGCCTGAGCTGGGGGCGGAATCCGGCCGGGAGGGAGCACAGCGCCTGAGCTTTCTCTGAGGGACATGGCTCAGGGCGGGCAAGTCAGGGTCCTACCCCAACACAGCAGTGCGACCCTGCACAAACCAGGTCCCCTGCTGAGCCTCGGTCCTCTCAAGTGTAGAGTGGGGATCGATTGCACCTCCAGCATCATTTAGTCCTCAGATACACATACTACAGGACTGATCCCGACTGCCATGGGTTCCTTCCCTCCACATCCCCTGGCTGGGGGCCTAGGCAGGGAGAGGGGCCCTGAGGCCAGGAGAGGCACGAAGCATTTCAGGAGGTGGCTGCAAGGAGGCTTCCCAGCATTAGGCCAGTGACTCAGGCACTTGCTGGCCCAGCGTCTGTTCCTCAACGCTGCATTGCCACCACACCTGTACCTGCTCCTCAGCCTTGAAGAAGCCTTGAGGCATGCCTGGTATGTGTTCGTGGTGGTCCTTGATACCATTTACCGAGGGTGTCCTCAGGGGTTTATGCATGTGTTTTCACTGAATTCCCGATGGAGTCCAAAGAGGTGGGACTATGATCAGCCCCTTTTTACAGAAGGGTAAGCTGAGGCTCAGAGAGCTGGAGGAAGTTGCCCAAGATCCTAGAGCTAGAAAGTGGCAGAGCTGGGAAGAGAGCACTGCTCTTTCCGACATCAGCCAGGTGCTTCCCATTGTTGAGACCTCCTAAGGCGCCAGAGAGGGCCCTTGTCTACAACAAGGCCATCATTTCAGGGCGCATGCCCAGAAATCTAGGGGGCCCGCTTAGCCCCACCTGACCCTCAGGCCCCCAGTACCTGAGGAGTTAACACAGATTACAGAAACCTGTGTGCAGACCGGCCCTTCCTTCTCTGAGTGGAGCACCTGGGTGCCCGAGCACCGGCTGGAGACCTGGGGTCTCTTCCGCTCCTCACTCCCTGGACCTCCGCGGTGTGTGCTCTCCACTCCTGCATGCCTCGGTTTCCCCAGCTGTGATGTTGGGCGAGGGCGCGCACACCCGGCACAGCTGGGAGGGTGTCCCGCGCAAGGCTCTGAGCAAGGCCATGGGCGGCGCAGGTGCGCTGAAAGGTGAGTAATGGTGAGGGCACCTTCCTGGGACGGGCACCGGGAGGAGTTGCTGAAAGACCTTGTACGGCCCTCTGCCCAGCTCGCCACCTTTCCTGTCTGACACAGAGTAATCATTTAAGAAATCGTGGCTGTTGTTATTGTTGTTGTTGGCCTTTATTTATAAATATCCAGACAACGGGCTGGCTTCTTGGGTGACTGTAAGAGCTTTTCCCCCAGATGCCCAGTAGGTGGCGGCAGAGGCCCCTTGTAGCGGCTCTGTGGACGCTTGTTTCCTCAATGACACCTTCCCAGCCCGCAGGTGAGAAACCACACTTAAAAGTTAAGATGCCAGGGAGTTCCTGGGCCTGTTAATCCCATCAGCAAATGCTCCCAGAGCACCCCTTGAACGTGCCCAGGACCAGGAGCAATGGGGCTGGGGGAAAGACAGTGACTGCTGGCCATTGGACACCTGGGAAGGAGACTACTGTTTTGGAAGAAAGCTTGGTTTCAATTCTTTCGGATAGTACCCACATGTGGAGTTGCTGGGTCCTATGGTAGTTCAATTTTAACTTTTTGAGGAACCTCCTTACTGTTTCCCACAGTTTGGCTGCACCATTTTGCATTCCCGCCAACAGCGCACAAGAGTTCCGGGTTTTGCACATCCTCACCAGCACACACTCTTTTTTTATATGTAATAATTATCCTAACAGGTGTGAGGTGTTGATTTGCGTTTCCCTGATAACTAGGGGTGTTGAGCATCTTTTCATACACCTGTTGGCTATTTGCGGGTCTTCTCTGGAGCAATGTCTGAAATGTCATGCCTGTAGCCCATGATTTAATAGGGTTATTAGTTTTCTTGCTATTGAGTTGTAGGAGTTCCCAATGTATTTTTGAGATACAGCTCTTACAGATGTATGGTTTGCAAATGTTTTCTCCTGCCCTGTAGGCTGTCTTTCCAGGCTGTTCATTGTTTCCTTTGCTGAGCAGAAATCTTTTAGTTTTGATGTTCCCATCACTATTCACAACAGCCCGATGTGGAAGTGACCTCAATGGTCACAGACAGGTGGATGGGTACAGAAAATGGGGTCTCGTCACACAGTGGAATGTTATTCAGCCATAAAAAAGGGGGGGAATCTTGCAATATGCAACAACATGGATGAAATTGGATGCACTGTGTAAAGTGAAATGAGCTGGGCCCGGAAGGACAAATACTGCATGGTTCCATTTTCATGAGCTCCCTAAGACAGGCAAACTCACAAAAGCAGAGAGTAGAATGGTGGGGGCCAGGGCCCGGGAGGAGGGAGGAGGGAGGAGGGAAGTTGTTTGGGAGACGTGCTGGACAACACAGTCCGTGTGGTTAACGACCCTATCCTGGCACCTGATAGTCCGTGGGGAAGGTAGACCTCATGTTGCGTTCTTACCACAGCAAAAGCACATTTACAGAAAGAGAGAGAAAGAGAGCTTGAGAGAAAGTCGGCATAGAACTCTGAAAAAGGATTGTGGGGAGAAGCAGAGCAGGAGGGGGGTCCCCCACCCCCAGCCCCCTCTCCCTGCCACCTCCACAGGCCTCCCTCGCCCCCACCTCCTCTCACCATCTCTTCTACTTCCTCCCTTGTCCCCTCCCTTTTTTCCTTCCTTCTCAAAACACTGTGCACATACTATGTGCTGGGCTCTGTACCAAAAGCTGGCACACAGCAGCAAGCAAGACAAAAGCTGTGCCCCCTGGAAGCTCCAGGTGAATGGGGACAGATAATACACAGATAAATAGGAAGAAGAAAGATCCTTCCAGATTTTGGTAAGTATCAGGAGAAAATAAATACAGAGGGGTGTGACTGGAGTACCCAAGATGAAGGGGTGAGGTGGGTGAGGGGAGTTGGCCGGAGGGAGGGTGAGCCAGGTAGCCGGAGCAGCTTGAGCAAAGGCCCTGAGGCATGCAAAGCTGGGATAGTATCCCTATCACAGGGAGGAGGTGAGAGGTGGCCATGAGGTCAGGGGCAGACACGGGATGTGAAATGCAGTGGAGGCCAGACTGGGAAGGGCATCTGCAAGGCACAGACTAACGGGTCACTGGAAGGCGGCAGCAGCCACAGCAGCCACTCACAGTGACACAGCACTAAGTACGTGCCGGGCACTGTCACCCCTGTTTCCCAGCCAGGGAAGCTGGGGGAGGAGCCACAGCCTAAGCAGGGTCCTCAGGGTTCCTGGAACCTCCAGGGCCAGAGAGGAGGGGAAGGAAGAGAGACGAGACAGCAAAGTGAACAGTTACTGGGCACCTCCTGAGGACCAGGCCCCCTGCTGGGCTATTGGGTGTTATTTTTAAGTACGTCATTGTTGTCATCACACGGAAGGACAGTGCCATTGCCATTCTAGAGACAATGAACCTGGGGGCCCAAGAGGGGAGGCCCAAAGTCACACAGTCAGCAATGGTAGACACGAAACTTGAGCGCAGGCCTCCCCGTCCGGGGTGCCCCATGCCCCTAAAGCCTTGGAGCGACCTGAGGTCCATCCTTCCTCAGGCCCTACGAGCTCTCTGGCTGCAGCTCCGTGGGGTCCCTTGAACCCACCCATCAGCAAGTCCAGCCCACGCTCCACTGCCAGCACTGCAACAAACTCCATCATTTCTCCCCGGGGGGGGGGGGGGCCCGTTTCCTTCCACCTGAATACCGTGACCATCTAAAAAGGTCTTGTTTACTTGTGTACGGTCATCTTCCCCATCGGACTATATGCTGCGGACCTCTCTGGTCTCGTGCCTCAACCCCCCAGGCCCTGTGTGCCACCACCCTGATATGCTCTGTTTTCCTGAACAAACTCACTGTACAGGAGAGGAGGGGCTCTCCTCCAGTGAAGATGGACGGATGGATGAAAGACTGTTTGTCCTGAGCCTCTGTTGTCCCTGTGACTCGCAGGAAGGAGGTCAGAGCACAGATGGCACCACTGACCCAAGTACAAGGGTCCCTCCAGTGTGGGGCCATCCAGGGTAGGGCAGGTGCCAGTGCTGGAGATGGGCCATCAGCAGGCAGTGGCCACCTCCTGTGCATGCAGAGTGACGACGATGACAAGTGAACCCCATGACGTGACCAAGTGCATCTTCTGGAAAGGGCAGGAGAGGCAGAGGCCCTGGAGGTGGGAGCAGGGTGGTGAAGCAGGTTGAGGCTCCGACTCAGCTGGGTGCTTCGGGAGTTGGAGACCCTGGGTACAAACACCCACCCCACGTTTGGGCCCGGCCCTGCACCCGCAGGAAGGACTCTCACTGGGTGGCCACAGCGGAGCTCCCCTGTGTCCTTGGAGCAGGTGGGATTCTGCCCATGGCGCGGATGACACAACTGAGGCTTTGCCCAGTGTGCCTCCCCTCTCTCGGGGGCAGCTCCAGGCACTCTTGCCGTAGCATCTTTGCTGTAGATGGGTTTGCCACAAATGTTTTTATCATATAATGAATGGGCCATAAGGCAACTTTGCCCTAGGAAAAGATACAGTGACTAGTTGACGGTCTGGTTTTTCATTTGTTGGTTGGGGTTCATTTCTCCAGGGACAAAGTTCTCGTAGTTACTCCCATTTTTGTATTGTCTCTGAGTCTCAGCTCTCATAACAGCCTGCACAGTGATGGGTAGATGTGGTGGTAATGACCACCTCAAAATAGTTAGGACCACCCTGGCTGGGGTGGCTCAGTGGATTGAGCACCGGCCTGCAAACCGAAAGGTCACCGGTTCGGTTCCCAGTCAGGGTACATGCCTGGGTTGTGGGCCAGGTCCCTGGTTGGGGGCGTGTGACAGGCAACCGATCAATGTTTCTCTCACACATCACTGTTTCTCTCCCTCTCTTTCTTCCTCCTTTCCCCTCTCTCTAAAAAGAAAGAAATAAAATCTTTAAAAACAGGTAGTATTTCTTCCAGGTGACAATGATCTGCTCCAAGAATCTATTTCTGATTTTGAAATCCCACCACAGTGGGAGGAGAAAGTGGGGGTCAAGGACTCTCTTTGAGGGCACAGAGTTGAACCCACATTTGCTGAAGAACAAAGACAAGTGCTTAGGTACAGTCTGCAAAAATAATATCAGCTACTTGTGCAGCATTGCCATAAATCTACACATTTCAAATGTATTCATATATTTTGCACTTCACAATAAAGTTCTTTTTAAATTTTATGTTCTTTTTAATATCCCTTTTTTAAAAAAAGGGTTTTTAAATTTATTTTTAGAGAGAGAGGAAGGGAGGGAGAAACATTGACCAGTTATCTCTTACACACGCCCCGACCAGGAACCAAACCTGCAACTCAGGCATGTGCACTGACTGGGAATTGAACTAGTGACCTTTTGCTTTACGGGATGATGGCCAACCAATTGAGCCACACTGGTCAGGGCCATTCCTCTTTTCTTTTTCGTGATTTTACCTTTTTGTTGGCATAGTTGCCTCACCTCCAACTAGTTACACGGTGAAAATATTTGCAGCACAAATGCTCGCAGCAAAGATGTCCACCGCCAAGATGCTAGTACAAAAATGCTGGGCACTATCGGGAACTCCACCCCTGTCTTCTTCACCCCAGCACATTCCTACATGGTCTTCAAGACGCAGCTCCGGCCTCGGGAACAGTGCATGACCCACCCACCGGCACCTCGGCTGTCCTGCGAGGCCACCCCTGTCCCCTCTGCCCCAATTACACGCTGAGCAATGATGTCAGGGTAGTAATTGCCTGTTTCCTCATCTGCCTCCCCAACTAGACGGCGAATTCCAGGAGGACAGCTCCGTGGCTTATTCACCCCGGGAGCTGCAGTGCCCAGCACAGCACCGAGCTGGGATCTTTGTAATCTGTGGGAGGGAGGGAGGGAGGGAAGGGAGCAGCTTATAACTTGCAGAGTGTTCTTTCCTCTACATCATTTTGTTGAAATGCTGGGGCAGCAAGGGAGCCTGCGGGGAAGGCCTACCCCGCGCCCTGCGGCGCTTTGATCATTTTTGCTAAGTCCACAGAACCCTGGTTTTTAAACTGCGTCTTTGTTTCTTGTTGGCTCGGAAACATTGCCTCACTGTCCCGAAGGGAAAACTGGACCGCTTTCCATCAACAGAAGGTTGTCATAAAAACGGATGTAACTGGTGCTGTCGATGAGCCAGGCACTGTATTCAGCCCATTACTAACGGCAGCTTGTCCATCCTGTGACAGGGTGCCACTGTGGCTCAGGTATATAGAGGGGGAAACGGAGGCACAGAGGCCCTCTGTAACCTGCCCAAGGTCACAGCTGGAAAGCAGCAGGGTTACCGTGGGAAACCAGGCAGGCTGGCTCTGAGAAACAAGTGGATAACTGAAACAGGGCTGTGTCTTCTGTCCAAACATTGTTGCCCCCTGCAGGCTGTATGCCTGAAGCCTCTTTGTCTTCTTCCAAAGGGAGACGGGCCAGGGCCTTTACAGCCACAGCAGCATAACCCAAGGCTTCCTCCTCCCAGGACTCAGAGGACAGAAGGAGGACGAGAAGAAGAATGGAGGTCTCACACGTGGCTTGCTGTTCTTTTGTACCATAGCTGTATAAATTCGTTTCTGCTGGGGTCGGTGGTGTGCGGCCCTGAGGCAGAAGTGGCTTCCAGCATCGCTTGGTGTTTTTAGCTCTGGGTATTGTCTGACATCGCAGGGGGCAGAGCCAGAGAGGATTCCAGCAAGGCATTAAGTGGACAAGAATAGGAAAAGCCTAAAATGAAATACAAGCAGAAGAAGCAAATTAATCTAGCTGTATGTGAAGTTATACCCTGTCCTGGCTGGTGTGGCTCAATGGATTGAGCACCGGCCTGCATACTGAAAGGTCACCAGTTTGATTCCCAGTCAGGGCGCATGCCTGTGTTTCAGGCCAGGTTCCCCAGTAGGGGGCGCTTGAGAGGCAACCACACATTGATGTTTCTCTCCCTCTCTTTCTCCTTCCCTTCCTCTCTCTAAAAAGAAATACATAAAATC
Organism: Anoura caudifer; assembly: GCA_004027475.1. Lineage (NCBI taxonomy): Eukaryota > Metazoa > Chordata > Mammalia > Chiroptera > Phyllostomidae > Anoura > Anoura caudifer. The sequence continues at coordinate 142,776 of PVKU01000044.1, forward strand.
TCTTTTAAAAAAATTAAAAACGATTCCCAGTCAGGGCACATGCCGGGGTTGTGAACCAGGTCCCCAGTGGGGACCACGCAGGAGGCAACCACACATTGATATTTCTCTCTCTCTTTCCCCCTCCCTTCCCCTCTCTAAAAATAAATAAAATTTTAAAAAAATTAAAAAAACCTTTTACATAAAAAGATAAAGAAAAATTGGATATCCTATCAGTGTGATATCATGATACCACAGAGAAGGGACAAAGAACAGATTCAAGCCACCTCCTAACATGGCCAAAAACTACGTCCCCCTCAATCTAAAGGCAATGGAGCTGGTAGGAAACCTGAACTTCATTTGGTGGGTTCCTGCTGTTCGCCAGGTCTGAAGCGTGCAGTTCTGTAGCACCGAGCACGTGAGCACATATAGTGCTGCTGGTAGGAGCCTGGGTATTCGGTGGGGAAGACGCAGACCCGGGAGCCTGGGAGTGGGCAGAGGAGAAGGCAGCCCACGGCTTTGGACTGGAAATGTTGCAAATAGATTTAAACCCAGACCACCACTGATGTCTAGCTCTGTGTGCTGAAAGTGCCCAGGACCAATGACACCCCAATAACAATAAGCCCCCCTAGGTTTCTAAGGATCATTCCCCGGTGAACAGAACCAGGGCAATTTGGGGAGAATGGATGATTCCAGGGCTGAAACAGAAAAATACAAGATGAGCCTAGAACACCAAGTTTGGGCAGAAAATAAGGAAGTGACTGAGGAAAGATGGGGACCCCTCAAGAGGATCCAGGAGCAGCTCGAAGAGGCCACTGTTGCCAACTATGGAACAATTTGAGTATTGACTTGTAGATGACAATTGAGCATTGAATAATGATGGCAATGGATTAGGACATATTGAATAAAGAAGAACCCATGAATTCACCCTGATAAACACAGAGAAAAGAGACAAGAAGGGAAGGAAAATGAAAGGAAGGTGGGAGAAAGGGAGAGAAGATGTGATAAGGGTGAGAAAGCTCTTTCTTACAGAAGAATGCCAACTAATACATGAAGAGGAAGTGACGAATTTCTGAAATCATTTGACAGCCGTCATAGTAAAAACTAATTTATTTGTCATCGATGGCTGCTAGGGAGTCATCAGATCAGAATCATCCAGGAATGATGGAGTTAGAAAATCATTTGACTCCAAACCATACAAGTTGATTTAGGTAAGAATCATGGGGCGGTGGGTGGGGCTGAGCCAAGAGATCGTTTGGGACCATCCACGTCACATGTCTCCTGTGTGAGGCACTGAGGACTCTCAGTGCAGCTGGGGAATCCTGCCCCCAACCCAGCACCTGGATCTGATCGGGGGCAACAACCTGACAACCCACGCAGAAGGAGGAGGGCATCTCCCAAACAATGGACTGGTGTTCTGCAGCAATGTCAAGGTCACGAAAGACAAAGAAGGCTGAGGAACTAACCATTCCAGATTAAAGGAGAGAAAAGAGACTGAATCTAGACCTCATCCTGGGCTGGATTCCACATGGGGGAAAAAATGGTCTCAAGGGTAATAGCAGAACAAGGGGCGACATCTGAATGTGTTCACTCATATATGGGGAACTGTATTGTAGTAATATGGAATGTAAGAGAATTGCATAAATGGGATATAAGATAATCATATGGTGTCAAATGTTGTGATCATGCAGGGGAGTTACTGAAGAATTTGGGGGCAAGGAGTCATAATGTCTACAAGGTACTCTCAAAGGGTGAAGCAAAAGAAAGAAGAAAGAGAGAGGGAGGGAAGAAGGAAGGAAAGGAGGAGGGAGAAAGGTGGGGGGGGCTGCTGAGCATTGGGGTAGAGCCAGGGAGAAGGATGTCATTGGATTCCAGGTGGATTTGAAGGTGGAGCCAACTGGGAGACCAGTTTCCGGGAGTCAGGTGTTGTGGGAAAAGGACACACCTATGTTGACCTGAGCCTCTGGGAGGACAGGAAGGCTGCTGTGCGGAGGCCCAGCTGTGCCTGTGGTTTCCCTCGAATAGCATTGACTGTGGCAACCAGGGAGCGCCAGCCTGTTTCCTATAGTGTCCCCGGGACTGAACAGCACCTCTGGGTGCCTGGTACAGATGCTCCCTCCACCCAGTCCTGTTGAGGGGACCGTCACCATGGAGAGACACCAACAGGCCTCTGCAGTGTTTGGACAACGCAGGCTGGAAGGGCCCCTCCTCCTTCCTGGCCCTGGCCCAGGCATGTAGTCACTGTGTGGGCTGTGGGTGGGGCCTGGGGAATTCTGGGGTTCACTGACACCCCAACGAGAGCAGAGCCAGAACCAGGGCTCCTCCTTCTGAGTGCCCAGCGCCCTTCCTCTCAGCGATTCCTCCTCCACCCCAGCCAGCGAACAGCTGCTGACCCCAATTTGCAGATGGGGAAACTGAGGCTCAGTGAGGCAAGGTCACCTGGCCGGAGTGAAACAGCCCAGAAGTGATGGAATGGACTTGACTCTGGAAGCTCATGTTCTTTCTTTCTGTCACGGCCTGTCACTGAACCCAGCTTGAATGCAGTTCATTTCTGAAAATGGAAGGGTTTCACATAAATTTGGTCCCAAAACTCACTTAGCAAGTCCCAGCCCCACTGCTCAGCTGCAAGGCCATGTCTTGTTCTGAGCCTCAGTATTCCATCCCAGGTTCTGTCAAATGGGAGAGTGACCACGCCCTCCCCAGCTGCTGCCGGGAGCCCAGAGCAGCAGTGAGTGGACCCTTCGATGTCTCCCTACCACCTTCTGGAAAAGTCCAAGAGCCTCAGCATGACCTGAACTAATGGGAAGCTCTTTACGAATAGTCTTTATTATCTGTACTTTGCAAATGTATACATTTTGATGCAGCAGACTCCCCCATTGTATATGTTATGGATTACATGGTATATTTCCTTTTTAAAATCTTTCAGATTCTCAGACTTCTGAAAGCTCCAGCCCTCAGGGGTGGGGACAAGGAATTGAGGACCCAGGGCAAGTGCCAGGTGCCAGGCTGAGCTCTTTGCATGGGTGGCCATGTGAACCCTCACAGTGACCTGAGCGGACAGTCTCACAGTGCCCATTTGCTAGATGAGGACACTGAGGCAGCGATAGAACCAGCTTAGGCAGCAGTAGAGTGAAGCCCAGGCCCTGAGTTGCAGGCTGCCCCTGGGAGCTACACGCAGTTGACACGTGTCACCACCGTGTTCTCCTGCCCTCTCCTCAGTCTGCCAGCATCTGGGAGCCAAGCGCGCGGGACGAGGCATGAGTCCCAGCGCTGTCCTCCAGCAGCCTGTCATGTGACTGGGGCGGCAGGCTGGGCAGTGCCCCACACTTGGGGCCATTGGGACAGGGCTTGGAACACGGTTGGAGCCCTCGGACTTTTCCAGAAGGCCATGGGGAGCCCATGGAAGGTTCTAGAGCAGGAAGGTGACAGGGTCAGGGGGAATGGCACCCAAACATGGACCCCTGGGCCCACCCCAGAGCCCCTGACTCAGCAGGTCAGGGGTGGGTGTAGCCCCGGGAATTTTTATCTCTAGCAGGCCCCCAGGCTGGTAGTGCGGGGACCCCACTTTGAGAACTGCTGCTTTAGAGTGGCACAGTGGTGTGGAGGGTGGAAGGAGCACCCCAGTATTGACAGGAATAAGGGCTGTCATGTATGGGGTACCAGGAGCGTGCCCCATGGGTCACTTAACTGTCACAGCTCACAGATGATGAAGCAGTGAGACTCCGGAAGGAGGAACTACCTGCCCGGGGCCACACAGCTGGTCCCTGGCGGGGCAGGTACTCCTCCCTGGCAACCTGGGGCTTTACAGGGACCCCCGCTGCCCTGCCTCCAAGGTGGGATGGGAGAGGGACCCTTGGGGGACAGGGCAGGTCCTGAGTAAGCTTTTCTAAACAGTTACTAAGAGTCTGCAGGTCACGCGAACAGGCAGGGAGGGGGTGCTGTGTTCTCAGGCTCTGGACCCGCACGCCCTCCACCCGGGCCCCCAGCTGCCCCATGTCAGTCCTAACTTCCTGCCCCTGCAGCCGGACAACCAGTCTTCCAGGCCAGGCTCCACCAGGCTGCTGCAGAGAGAGAGAAAGGGTCATCTTGGGGAGCCCAGAGCCCCCCATTTCCTGGAAAAAACCCTGCCTCAAGTCCCCCAAATGACTGCATCAGGCAACTTCACTCACAGTCCCTGTTTGCCAGCAGGTTCTTGCCCTCAGCACCCCTCAGAGGGGCCTAGCCTGGGGATGGCCATTCCCCCTGCACCCCCAGAAAGGGGTGGCCCTGGGGGACCAGTGGCTGTTGTCTCTCTGCTCCCAACAAGGCTCATGGTCCTGGTCCCTTTCCTGGCTGAGTGGCCTCAAGCCCTGGCCTGGCCTTCTCTATCCTTGTTTGCAGGCTGCCTGCCTCACATGCTGTGTTGTGGATGGGGGTGGGGATGCAACCTACTGTGTGCCAGGCTCTTGTTGGGCATATACCAGCAGTCTGTCAGCAGCATGGCTGCTGCCGCGAGCCCTGACATAGGTCACGCTCCTCCCTCGGGGTCCTCTGTCCACCTCCGCCGGTCTGCTTGTCTCCCCGCACAGGTCGGGGACACCTCCCTACCACTACCACCCGCCATGCCGTGCTCACACAGGTCTTGTGCACCTGTCTTATCCTTTGGAGAGGAAGTGGAAGTTCAGAAGTCAATAAGGCAAATCTGTTTAAATAGGAGTGAGGGGTGTTTGTCCACAGCGTGATTTTCTGAACTTTTCCATGCCTTTGGGACATTTTGGTACAGTCCCACTGGCCTTGCAAGCATGAGGCTGGCTGGAAGGAAGGAGGTGGGACTGAGGAGCTGGGTCTGGGGTGGGCCACGATCCAGCCATCCAGATGCAATGGTGGAGCAATCCAGAGGTGGTGACTCACTGAGAAAGGCTGGGATTATAGGAATGTTCCTGAAATCCTGATGGCCCCCGTGCCCTGGCCAGCTCCTGGCAAGGTCATGGCCCTGGTGAGCCCATCGCCAGGCAGGTGAACCAGGAGGCCCCAGGTGGCCAAGCTTGGGGACACCTGTCAGCAGTCCCTTGTTAGGGTCCCTGCATACAGCACAGTGGCAGGGGTTGGGGGGGGGGGGGACTACAGCCATTCCTGGGAGAACCTTGTGGTTTCACGTCCAGCACAAGGCCCAGTGTGTCCTGCTGACCACCTGTGAGGTACCCCTGGGCCCTGCAAGGCCAGCTCCCAGCTCCCAAGCCCCAGGCTGGCAGAAAGCACCGTGGCTGCAGAAGTGGTTGGCGACGGTTTGCTGTGCTGTTGCTAAGTTGTGAGCGGGCCGGCGTGGGCCTCCCGGGCTTTCCCTCTGGTTTCATGCTCTGACGGGAACCGAGTGGGTCTGGAGTGAGTTAAGGACAGCCGCAGCATTCCAGAGCGGGTGACGCCGCAGTTCCTCCCTGCCCCCCACCCCCATCCGCAGTCCACACCCTCCCTGGCGCCCAGCAGGGTGGTCGGGGGCGGGGGAGCAGCTTGGGCCAAGGCTGAGAGGTAACCTGCAGGACGCAACTCTCGCTGTCCTTTCTAGAAGCCAGCTTGCCTTCCAGTGAGAAGGAAGAGGTTGTAGGGTCCCTTCTGAATTCTGCTTCTTGGTTTCACAGTTAGTTCCCTTTTCTGGTATTTAAAGCTCTGTACATTTTGTTCCAAAAATCATCCCCAGTACCATAGGCCATGACGCCCTGCACTGCCTCTCCAAGCCAGACCTGCCACCCGCCCCCCAGTGCGCTGGCACCTGGGCTCACCTGTCTCTCCTTCCTGTCTCCACCCTTAATCCTGCCTTCCCTCCTGCCCCTCTCCTGCCTGCCTTCCCTCCCTCCCCCCTCCCCCCTCCCCTCCCTTCTTCCTTCTTTCCTTCCTTCTCTTCAGGCAATAATCATGTTCTCCTAGTGCTCACACTTTAGAGAAAGAATGTTGCAGAAATTTAGAATTATTTATACGTTTCATAAGTAAAATGGGATGTCAGGGAGAAATAAACACTTTGAAACAGTAAGACAGGAAAGGGGTGAAGAGGAGATGGGGTGCATGCGTGTGACAGAGGGCTGGGGCACCACTGCTGGCAGCCAGGGGAGGCTCAAGGGGTTGACATCTGGGCCCAGACCTGGAAGGGAGATCGGCCACCATGGAAGTTTCTGGAGAAGGGCACGCAGGGGAGGGAAGGGCAAGTGCACAGGCTCTAAGGGGAACAACAAGGAGGCCTGTGTGAGGGGGGAGGGGACCTGGGCCCCAAGGGTCAGAGGTTGAGGAGCTGTAAGAATTTGGGGGCTTCTTGCAAACAGGTGGGGAGGGCAATGCCAAGAGGCACACTTATCAGAATGGTGTTTTGAAAGGCCCTCTGTGGCAGCCTGTGGACCAAGGGTATCTGGCCACAGAGCCTCTGGACGGGCCTGGGGGAGCACTGGGGGAGGCCAGAAGAGGTGGTAGGCTTAAGGAGACCTAGGAGACCTTGTGGGGGGCTGCCGTGGGACACAGGCTGTGAGGATAAGAGAGTCAAGAACAGCCCCGGCGTGTGGGGCTGAGCCGCAGTAGGGGGTCAGGGATGGTGAGGCCATGGCGGAGAGGATGTGAGCAGAGCACGTCCATGCGGACAAGATCGAGTGGGTGGTTTGGGTCCCAGACACCGTGGAGCCTCGTGAGCCATAGAACCGATAAACAAACCCGCCCTGGCTGGTCCTGAGGACAGGAGAGGGGCCGTTGGCCATCTCAGGCAGGAGCAGTCCAGACGGCACCCACTCCGGGGAGCCTCCTCAGGCCAGCAGTACCCCCTTGTCACAGAGCACTTCATCTGCCAGTCCTGACTCGGTTTCCCCAATACTGTGCATCAGTCTACAAACTTGGCTAAGTGCAGGGCCCTGTGGGGGCCCCTGCGTCTGGTAGGAGGTAGAGGAGGAAACCGGCACAGAGAGGATCGATAACTTGGCCAAGGTCACACAGCTGAGAGGCTGGAATTCAGACCCAAGCAGTCTGGCTCCAGTGTCTTGGTGACAAGCCACAGCACCCACCATCTGACGCTTCTTTCACCCCGCCCCCACCCCACCCCAACCACCACCACCAGCACCCTTCAACAGGGCTCATGCAGCTGCACAGGGACAAGCAGACCTCCAGGAGTACCTGCCCTGGCGGCCGCTGCTCCAGCCCAATTTTATCTGCAGGCCTCCTCTCTGTGTTTATTCATTCTCTAGATAAATATTTATATGGGAGGGCCAGGGCTGGGGGCTGCTGGGACAGTGATGGAGGGAGGAGGGGAGAGTGGGTGGAGGCTGGGACTCGGGGTAATTTATCCTGCAGGATGCTCAGGGCCTGGGCCAGCCAGGAGGGCAGGAGAGCAGAGTGGTGCACAGCGCCCGTCTTGCAGTCAGCCCAACCCTGTGCGACCAAGGCCAAGTCACCTATCTCTGCCTGGCTGTACAGGGGATGGTGGTACCATGTCCTAGAGCTATCACGAGGGCTCTGAGACTATTCACAGCACCCGACCTCACCTGGTCAGTCTTTCTGTCCTAGTTTGGTGAAGCTGGCTGCCACCACTCAATCTGGAGAAGGAGGACCTCTGTGTCCCAGGGCGGGTTTAGAGTTTCACATTTTCACGCCTCTTTCTCTGAGAAGTTCCTTTCTCAAAGGGGCTGGAGGGTGACCAAAGGTTGAGTGGTGGGTCTTGGCTCTCCGGTGCCCTCCCCACCACCCCATGTCACTCCGGGGCTGGGTGGCAGAGGACACTGGGCCACATGGATTCTCAGCTGTCATTTGACACAGCAGATTCCGGGGCCTTATTTAGAACTTTGCTGGGGTGGGAGACCCACTCCCTCCCACAAAATAATTCACCTGCTCTCTCCCCCACGATGCTGGGGTGTGAGCAAGGGTTCCGGTCTTGGAGCTAGACTTACTCCCCGACCTTGGGCACCGTCTCAGGGCCCTATTCCCAGGTCTGCCAGAAACTCCCCCTGCCGAAGGGGTGGCTGGCTGCGCCCTGGGCTGCTGAATTTAGTACCCACACTGGGGTGAACTTGAGACCCAGACAGGGAGAAAATTGAGGCCTCCCTCTGGGAAGCGAGGTGCAGACGCTTCATCTTCTGAGACACGTGCGCCCCCACCAATGTTGTTAGAATGAAATACCATGTAAGACTGTGTGAGTCTTAACAAGAACATGCACAATATTACATATTGCCTAGAAGCAAGACTAGAAGGAAAGGCGGCAACAAGGTGGATAATTCCTGTCTCTGGGCAGCATGAGATTATGAGCAATTTTTATTTACGTATTTGTTTCTCCTATAGTTTCTAAATTGTTCTCCACTGAAAGCACACTACCATTAAAATCATGAGGGGAAAAAAAGCACCTTTTTAAAAAGACAAAATGCATTGTTTAAGAAAGGGAACACAAGAGTAATAGTCGAGAGGCATAAAACACCTTCTTTGTGGAGGAGCCAAGTGAAAGTGTAACACTGAGAAGCAAAAATAACATAAAAAAATTGCATACAACCCAGACGAGGGCAGAATATAGGTAAGACACGATACTAAAACAATATAGAAGCTGCATGTGTATTTCTATGCTCTAAATGAGAAAGTGATATGAGACAGAATAAAAATGATGCCATTCGTGCCCAGCTCCCCGTCCTGCACTCCCAGCGTTCTCCCGTCCGCCTGTCTCCCTCTCTCTTGCTAGATAACGAGGCCTGCGGGGCAGGGGGAGGTAAAGTTTTACTTGTCTCTGTCCCTCTGAGGACCTGGCACATAGTAGGTACTTGATAAATGTCTAACCATGAACAAATGAACATCTCTTTCAAATGAGGATGCACGTTAAAACCCTGAGAACATAAAGTATGCGAGGAAGAGGGATGGGAATGTGTCAGACAAGTTAGTAAAACATAGAAGGCTGTAGACCCTCACACAGGAGCCCCCAAGGGCAGTCCCAACACCAGCAGGCGTCTCTGAGTCCTCTCATCCCTCCGGGTTACCTGTGGAGCCTATGTCCCACCTACCAGGTTGCGGGTCCTGGTAAACTTGAACTGTCCTTGTTCATCTCTGACCCCAAGCAACCCAGGGCACCCGGCACAGCCTGGACTGGACTCCAGAGTCCAGTGGAAATATTTTGATCAACAGTCAGGAAAAGGCACTGGGCAAGATGTTCTCTGTTCCCTAGAAGGGCCTCTGTATCAGACAGACAGATGGGAGCAGGGGCGCCCCAAGGACAGGGCCTTAGAGGCAGATCTCGGTCCTCCTGCAGACAGAGCCTTCTGTCCCCACTGCTGCCTGTGCCCTGGGGACAAAAGGAGTCCCACACGGGAGTTGGGGGGTGTGCCATTGGCACAGGGAGGGAGAGGGGACAGAAGCGCTCTGTCTCTCTCCCTGTTCCACAGAGCTGCATTTTCCCTTCTAGACTAGGTTCCACACGCAGGGGCTGGAGCTGCTTCTCCATCTCTGTCCAGGAGACTCTTAGTTGAATAGACTTGAATGACATTGAACTACTATATTCTACTCTATTTTTGGCGTGAATGAATGAATGAATAGATCGAGGTCCACTTTGGTTGCATTCCCACCCCTGAGCCTGTTCTCTGGGGACACCAGGTCGGGTAGGAATCTGGGCACGCCTTCCTAAACAGTCCTTGAGCTTCTGTCTGGTATGTGCCCCGCACAGCTGCTGCCCCACCATGCTCAGGAAGTTCCCTTGCTCCATCCCAGCCACGAGTGGCATTTTAAATCCGCCCCACGCTGTATGTATTTTGACTTGGGGGAATTTTTTGTTCTCCCTTTGGGAAGAAAGACTCCATGCTCAGATATGTACCCAAGGGAAATGAAAACATGTGTCCACGCAAAACTCGACCACGTGTGTTCGCAGCAGTGCTATTCAGAATACACCCAAAATGGAAACAACCCAAATGTCCATACACCGATGCATGAAGAAATCAAATGTGGCGCAGCCACACACCAGACTCTGAAACGTGGATGAACCTGGAAAACATTGTTATGTGAAAGAAGCCAGTCACAAAAGGTCACGTATGATTCCATTTATGTTGTGTCCAGAAGAGCTCAGTCTGTACAAACGGAAAGGAGGTTCTCAGCGGCCAAGTGCTGGTGGGACGGGGTGGGGAACAACTGCTGAGGGGTGGGGGGTTTCTTTTTGGGGATGATGACAATATTCTCGCACTGATGGTGGTGATGGCTGCGTAACTGTGAATGTACTGAGAACCACTGAGTCATAGATCTTAAGTGGGTGAGTTATGTGATATGTAAAAGGTATGTCAATAAAGCTGTTATCAGATAAAAAAAGAGCCCTGGCTGGTGTGGTGCAGTGGTTTGAGTGTCGGCCTTTGAACCTAAGGGTCTCCAGTTCGATTCCCAGTCAGGGCACATGCCTGGGTTGCAGGCAGGGTCCACATTTGGGGGCGTGTGAGAAGCAACCGGTCTATGTATCTCTCACACATCCATGTTTCTCTCCCTCTTTTTCTTCCTCCTTTCCCCCCCCCCTCTAAAAAGAAATAAATAAAATCTTTAAAAGAGAGAGAGAGAGAATTTCCCCTTTCAAGCATGCAAAGTGTTCTGGAAATGGATTTCACAATCCAGTGGTCTGCTTTGGTTTATGAGTGGAATTTTCTCTTTGAGCAGCTTCGAGCTCATTTTTCAAAGCAACTTTTCTCAAGGTTGATACTCAGAAGTCCCCGCCTTACCCCTTAACCCGCCACACACACACCCACCGCCGTTGACCTGACCATTGCTTATCCCCAGGCCGGGAGACCCTCTGCGTGGCCCTTGGCTTAGCCTGTCCACACCCCCACCCCACCCGCTGTGCCCATAGTGCACAGCTGCTGCCAGCTCCCAAATGCCAGAGCTGCCACCTGGGGCCCTGACGACATGAGGGCCCGCCGTGTTGTGATGTGTTTGGATGGGGAGTGTGTCTGGTGCCAGCGTTGCCAGGCTCCCAGGGTGACTAATCCCATCTGCACTTCTGGTTTCTGTTGCCTGGGCCGCTCTGCTGGAGGACCTCAGGCCTCTCAGCTGTTTTGTTTGAGAGGCTGGCCTCCCTATTATGGACGTGTGAGCTCCACTATCCCCGGCCTCCGGCTCTGTCGACCGTGCTCATGCACGTAGGTGCCTAACAAACACCGACTGAGCACCAACTGTGTGTCAGATGCTGTTCTGGGGCCACAAAAAGGGACAAGAAAGAGCTCTGGCTCTAATGGAACAACAAAAAAGACACAATTTCTTTTTAAAAAGAAAAGAAGAAACATTAGATCATGGTAGAGGTGCCGTTCAGATCAATGAATCAGTGTGAGGTGATTGTAAGTATTTAGAACAGTGCTTTCTTGTTGTGGGGGGCAGGGCAGGACTCCTCTGGGGAGGTGGCTGAGAAAGAGGCATATGTGTGAAGAACTGGGGGAAAAATGGTCTAAGCTGAAGAGACAGCATGTGCAAAGGCCCTGAGGCAGGAATAACAATGAGGCCAACACAACTAGAAAGGACCCACACTCTGGAGTAGATGGCCATGGCCAGAAACCTCTTTTCACCTGTGAGAACTGGGGCCATGGCTTCCCTCCTCGTGGAATGGGAACAGGATGCGCAGGAGGGGAGAGTGAAGTGAGACAATGAGACGGCAGGGCCAGACACGGCCGGCTCACGGCAGGTGCCCCACGCCAGGCTTCCTCGTTCTGGCTCCCCCTGCCCCCACAGCAGTGTGCGGCCCATGGGAAGGAGTCTCCCAGCTGTCAGCGTGCCCCAGCCCAGCCAGCACCCAGACCGGCTGAGCCAGCCTGCCTGCCCCTGCCCCATGCTGGCTGCCTTCTCCCACACCCAGCAGTTCCCAGACTGACTGGCTGGACCTGACCCCAGGAGGGAGGGTCATGGCAAATGAGGTGCCTACACATCAGTGAGGAAGCTGAGTGGCCTGTGACTCGGAGCTCGGCACACACACTCCTCTTTCCCTCCTCCAACATGCAGGCAAGCGGCCCAGCGTTGAAGATGGCCTTGCCCGAGGTCACACAGCAAGGGTCCGGCTCCACACCCAGATCAAGGATTCCAGAGTCCCTTCTTTGCCCACTGCACACGCGTGTGTATATGTGTGTGTGTGTTTTAATTCCCTCTAAGGGCTCCCGCCTGCCCCCTACTTCCCAAGTCACGGGAAACCACTCTCAGTTCCGGAAGGGCCTGCTTATTTCACCCCTGTGCCTTCTGCTGGAGATTCCCTCTGCTTGAAATGCTCTTCCTCCCTCCGCACTACCCCCTCACCCTTCTCCTACCTGGCAAACTCCTACTCATCCTTCAGGGCCCAGCCAACTGCCTCCTCCTCCAAGAAGCCTCCCCTGACCCTCAGCCCAACAGAATCAGTCCAATTCTGCTCCTTATTCACAAGGTGCTTTTATTTTTTTATTTTTTATTTTAATTGTTGTACAGTTTTCTGTCTTCTATTCCCATCCCAGCCCACTGCCCCAGCCCTCCCCAGCTCCCTCCCTACGAGGTGTTTTCAATCCCAGTAACTGAGAGCATCCGGAAGATGGAATACAGCCCCTCTCTCAACTTTAATGTGTCACTTGTTAATGAATAAACAAGAAGACAAATTCATGAACCAACTGGTTTGCTTGTGGGTGCTCTTAAAGGCAGCATCGTGTTCTGTGATTGTGTTGCTGTTGAGAGCAGAGTGAGGGCACCCCACAGTGTTGCCACGTGTGGCATCAGGCTGGGCACTGCACAATGCTGGGGTGCCAGGCACACAGACTGCAATTTGAACAGTACCCTTTGGAGACAGACAACATGCCAGCCTGATCCTTGGCCATTCTGGAAACATCTGCAGCCTTTCAGGTGGTGAGGAAGAGAAGACACAGGCTTTGGATTCAGACTCACTTGGGATCACCAGGTTTGCCACTTCCCCACTGTGTGTCTTCAGGCAAATGACTTAACCTCTCTGAGCTTCTGCAGTGGAATGGGAATAGGTACCCACCTCCCAGGGTTACTGAGAGAATGAAATAAGGCAACATGGAAATGCCTGACATAGTAAGTCCTTGAACATCTGGAGTTCTTGTTCCCCTCATCTAACTTCCAAACCATTTATACATCTAGGACAGCTTCCTCCCAGACTGGATGAAAAACTTTCTGTCCGCTGTCCCAGAAGCCTGGACACTAGGACCAGCTCTGACACAAAACAGGAAGGTCCTTTCTGCTAGGAAAGTATCTCACAGATGCCTCATTAGGATAAACGCTGCAGCATCAGGTATGTAGACGCCAGAGACCGGAAACCACCTGCGTGCCCACCAGAGGAGGCAGAATCATGAAGTCTGTGTATCCATATGGTGGGGTACCAGGCAGCAGGAACAAAGAGGTGCTTTTCCATCCTGTAACAATAGGCCACCTCCAAGGTCAAGCGAGGGGAAAAGAAAGGCATGGAACAGGTTGTTTCATGGACCTGCTAGGGGTCAGGCTCTGAAGCACAAAACCCAGAAAATAACATGAGGGGCAGATTTTCAGTTCCTTAGTGTGTGACTGGTACCACTCGGGGTGCAGAGGAGGAAGGCTAATTCATGGCACACGAGGACCCCGTGGGGCTGTAAGACCTAGTGGAGCCCACTGAGGAAGGTCGGCTGGGCCATGTCTGGAAGGATACATGAGAGACTGATAGCATCAGTTCCTCTAATGGAGAATTAGGAGACTAGGGCGGGTGTGGAAAGAATCACTGATCACAGTTCAGATCCTTGGGTACTCTTGAACTTTTGCCATGGACTTGACTTTGTTAAACTGACCACAAGCCATTTTAAGGAAGAATTTTAAAAGTCAGCACATACGAACTAATGGTAGTAATAACATGTGTGACCCGAGGCAAGGCTTTCGGTGACCCCATTTCCTCATCTTTAGAATGGAAAGAACTTCCGGAGGAGCAAACAGTGCCCACCAGGCCTAGGGCCACCGTTGGGTTTCAGTGGGGCTGTCCCCAGAACTGTGGGACCTCGCCATAGCCTGCCACCCAGATTTGGGCACACGCTCTCTGTCCCAGCAACTGGAGTTTGCTGTTGGTGCCATTTCCCAGGGAGCAGGACCACAGCAGCCTCCGGCTCAAGGGGTCTAATTTTAAACACAGGGTTCTGGGCAGATGGGTCCCAGCCCCCTCCAAGATGCACGTACTCAAGAAAGACAACCCTGAGTGTGGAGGACAGAAGAGAAAAGCAGATCTCTGCCACCTCCGTCTCTCTCCGCTTCCACAAACTCCAGGGAGCGGCTGTCGCAGGGGTGCCTGGGGAGGGGAGGCAGGCAGGTGCCCCTGTGTTTCCTGTTGGGAGTCCCAGAGCTGTCTGACCCTACAGCTCCCACTGCAAGCATCACATGGGTTCACACTCAACCACTCGCCCCCAGCCCGGCAGTTCTTAGGGATCTAGTCAACTTTCTTACTGCATACATGGTTTTCGTTTACTTGGAATTGTTTTGTGTTTGTTTTACAGTTTGTTTAGCTCAGAATCCTGAGATCTGTTCCTGGTGATTGGCTGCTGAAGCTCCAAATCTCCTTCACTCTGCGAAGTCCCCTTGGTCTGTTCCTTCATTCATTCATTTACTTACTTAGTTATCTTCTCCACCCCCCCCCCCCCCCCGCTGAGTTTATCTGCAGGAGAAATCAGCTGTTTTATCCACAGCGTTTCCCACTTCTGGAGTTAGCTGGCTGCATCCCCGAGGTGCCACTTGGCACGTTCCCCTGTCTCTGGCGGTTCCTGTGGGTGTCAGTGGGATTAGGAGCTCAATGAGATTCAGGTCTGAGTTTGGGGCAAGAGGGCTTCATGGGAGGCTCCTCCATGAGAGGCTCACCCCATCTGCTTCTCTTCTCTGTGGCATGAGCAGCTGCAGCCAGCCAGTCCATTCATGGGGGGTGGGGAACAGGCAACGAGGAGTCACTGATTCTATCATTCCTCCTATGTTTTTTAAAGCAAGTCTAAGTCTTTAAATAGAAATATCCTTCATCAGCCAGTTGATTACTCCCAAGTACTATTTATAGAGAAACGGTAGAATTAATTAGGATTCTCTCCCTTCCTTTAGTCACAGGGGTGTCAAACTCATCTTCACCAGAGGCCACATCAGCCTCGAGGCTGCCTTCAAATAACCAAATGTAATTTTAGGGCTGTATAAATGTAACTACTCCTTAACAGTTAAGCAAGAGCTCGGCTCTGCCACTGGGTGGAAATGTGCCGGCCAGATAAAACAAGGTGGAAGGCAGGATTCAGCTCTCGGGCCTTGTGTTTGCCACCTGTGCTTTAGGAGTGTGAATGCTTCTTGGCACAATAAATAAATGAGTGGGCACTCTGCTCTGAGCCTCTGTCTCCCTGGCTACAGAATTGGGGTGCTGGTGCCCTCCCAGCCTTATCCGGGTGCCTGGGGAGAGCTGGGTTCTCTGACACAGGCAGCTTCTGGGCACCGCAGAGCCTGGGCACGCAGTAAGGCTCCTCAGCCTCTCCCAGTGCCAGCCTGGGACCCAAGCCCACTGCTGGAAGGTGGCAGGAGCCAGCAGGGCCTTCCCTAGCAGTGCTCCAGTCCCTCAGAGCAGCCCTATTGTTAGGCCACTTCCCCAGCCCCAGGGGATGGCTGGGAACGAGGCCGCCCGGCCCTTCCTGCTGGGCGCTGACAGAAGGAACAGTGTGTCTTGGTGGCCCAGGCGCGCATTCCTTTCGTGCCCAGGCCACTCGCTCACGTCCGCACCTGGGCATCCCTCCAGCGCAGCCACCCCCACCCGCCCACCCCAGCTCGGGACCTGGCTGGGGAGGAGGCATGTGGAGTGGAGAGGCAGGTCCCAGGTGATCGCTGAACCTCCCCAACCTCTGCGAGGGTGGGCCTCCCTCACCCATTGTAGAACGGAAAGTGGAGGCCTGTGGCCAGCAAGGACAACCAAGGTGAACTGGGCAGAACTGGGCCAGCAGCTCGCAGGCGCAGGGTCTCTGTCCCCACACCGTGTTGTGCTCTCCTTCACTGCCCCCCCCAACAAGGGAGCCCGGGAGGGCAGCAGTGGGATTTCCAGGGCCAGGCCTTGCATCCTGGAGGGGCCAAGTGGACGGGATCCGTGACAATATTTCTAAGCACCTGCTAGTGTCAGGCCTGTACAATGACACTTCCCCATTTAACCCTCATGACATTTTGGCCAAATAGGTGTTATTATGCCCAGTGAAGTGCACCTGCCC
Source organism: Anoura caudifer (assembly GCA_004027475.1). NCBI lineage: Eukaryota > Metazoa > Chordata > Mammalia > Chiroptera > Phyllostomidae > Anoura > Anoura caudifer. The sequence goes on from PVKU01000044.1 coordinate 158,894, forward strand.
ACTGAGAATTGCAGGGTTCAAATCCTGGCCCCACCACCCAGCTAGCTGTCCCCCAGTAGGCGAGTTGCTTCACCTCTGTGCCTCAGTTTCCTCAAGGGTAAAATAGAGAGGACAACAGTACCTACTGCACAGGATGATTGTGAACATTCGGGAAGACCATGCATGTTGCTCAGTTCTTATGCTTTGTATTACTTCCACTTCTAGAACTGAATGGGGCTGAAATGGGGCTCGGGTGGCCAAGTCTTCCAGTTCACCCGGGTCTGAAGTGTGTCCTGGATGCCAGACTTGTTGCTAAAACAGGGACGTCTCAGGCAAAGTGGGAGGGATAGTCACCCACAATGATGCTGGTGTTTTTAAAAGTCTGCTTGTCTCCAAAGGGCAGGAAGATGGCCAATTTCAGGCTCCCAAGTGCTGGTGACTTTTCCCAGCAGCCCCCGGGGCTCGAGCCCTTTGCCCCCACCTCCCTGCTCTGCCCTTGCATAGCCAAAGGGAAACCAGACATTCCTAACGTGAAAATTTTCCACATCCTTCAGGGCAATCTTCTGGTGCCAGAAATAGCAGGATTTGGGAGTCAGCCCAGGCCACTAAAAATAGCTCCCAGGGCCCCCCTGGAAGGCCTGCACCATCTCTGCCCTGGGTGGCCTGCCGCCCAATAAGCTGCCCGCCCTGACCAGCACCTTAAATGACCATGAGCTCTGCTGGCCTGGCTGACCAAGGGCAACGGATACAAAAGAGGCTGGCTCCCACCAAGCTTCCGCAGGTCAGCTGTCCAGCCTTCCACCCTGAGACATCCCTTCCTCAGCCCCATGGCGCATCCCTCCCCACCATCCAGACCAGACAGCACATCACGTGGGCTCACACCTGGACAATCACACAGTGGCCTCTGCAGCGTTCCTGCAGCAGCTCGCTCCCCTGTGCCCCCCGGGCGCATGCAGAACAGCGCCCCGCCCCCACATACATGCACACTGGGCTTCTCCCCTTTGCCGCCCAAATGTCTCTGCATTCTTAAGGCAGTGTTTCTGAATCTTTAGTGCCTTCACCTCAATTTCTCCACAACCCCACCCCACTCCCAAGAAGATTTTTGTCACACTTGTTTTGTGGTGTTGTACCCAGGGTTGTGGTGGAAGAGGAGAGGGGAGGTTGAATCTGCACTTTCAAACTATTTCCAGGATCTGATAGCTGCCCCCTACCTGCCTTGCATGAGGTCGGTGACAACCCAGGGCCCACAGGGAAGACACCTAGGCAGCGCTGCAGCGGCTCAGATCCCTGATCAGCCTTGGGCCAGGGCTGCACAGCCCTGGCATAAGGCAGAACAGGCATAAAGGGGCTTTGCTCAGGGGCAGAGCTTGGTGCTGGGAGCCAGCACACCTGGGGTTATCACCACATGCTGGGGCAGGAACATGGCCCAGGCTCCCGGTGCCCAAATCCCACCCCAGCCTGCTGGCCGGCCTGCTGTCAGTAGGGGGAAATGGAAGAGGAAGAGGAAGTGTGTTCCAGAACCAGTCACCAGGAGCAGAGGCCACATCCTTGTCCCAGAGAAAGCAGAAGAAGAACCACCTGCCGAGGTCGGCCAGTCCAGAGCTTAGAGGCAGGTGCCCCAGTCGGGCAGCCCTGTGCACGCTGTGACCCAGGCCAGGTCCCTGCCGCTGGCTCCACCTCAGCTCCACTCATGGCAGGCTCGCACAGGGTGCCTTCCTGAACAGACCACCTGTGGTCCTGTTCATTCATTCATCTCCCAAAGTACTTCTTGAGCACCTACTACACTCCAGACCTGTGTTAGAGCCAGGGATGAGAATAAGATCGGCACGGCACGGCCCCTGCCTGACAACAGATGCTTACACCACGGATGAGGAACCACAATACAAACCACTGCCGGGGGGGTCCAATCTTTTGGTGTCTCTGGGCCACACCAGAAGAAGAGTTGTCTTGGGCCACACATTAAATGCATTGCGACACGTAATCACCAAAGCATCTCATAATGTTTTGAGTAAATTTACGATTTTGTGTTGAGCCTCATTCCCAGCCATCCTGGGCTGCATGTGGCCCGTGGGCCGCAGGTTGGACACCCCTGCCAGAAGCTAGGACCACACCGGTGCCTCTTGCTGCTCCATGAGTGGAGAGTGGTATGACATCAATGAACCAGATGCAAGGGGAAAGAAAAAGTGAGGAGGCCAGACCTCTGGAGGGGGGCAGCCAGCCTTCCCTGGCTGTGTGCGTGCATGCGTGTGTGCGTGCGTGTGCTGGGTGTGGGGATTAGAGTTCCAGGCACGGAGAAAGCCCCGTTTATTGGGGTAAATGAAGGAAATCAGTGTGGTTCACTGTGGTGATCGGGGGAACGGTACTATCTGGCAGTAGCGACATGTCTTGAGCGGTTCCCTCGGGCCAGACACTGTGTCCACTGAGGTCACTCGCTGACTTTCACAGCAACTCTGGGAGGTCGTTCTGTTGTTGATCCATTGTACAGATGGGGAGCCTGTGCTTGGGGGCCTCCCCAAGGTCGCAGACGGAGGAAGCATCAGTACCAGCATTGGAACCCCAGATCCCTTGCTCCTCGCTCCTGCCAGGGACCCGCAGAGACACGGCAAGGGTTGGACTTTACTCTGGGTGTGAAAGGCAGACACGGTGAGGTTCTGAGCAGAAGTATGACTTCATGCATTAGTTAAAACTAGGTTCAGCTGCAAGAAAAGCCCAGCATGAACAGTGGCTTAAGCAGCATCAGAATGTAGAAATAGAGGTGTTTTTTTTTTCTCACCCAAAAAAGGCCCACCAGATTCAAGAGAAAGAGAAGACAAACCACAGAGTGGGGAACAGTATTGACAAAAGGCAAATGGGATGAAGGACGGCTACCCAAAAACATGCAAGGAAGTCTTAAAACTCAACCAGAAGAAAAGAAACACCGTGATTTTTAAAATGGACAAAAGGCCCAAAGAGACACCTCACCAAAGGAGACATAAAGCATAAGCACATGAAAAGATACTCGGCATCAACAGTCACCAGGGAGATCAAATAAAACAACAAGGAGATACGGTTACACACCTGTTCACCTGGCGGAAACCCAAGCCACCGACACCGCCCAGTGCGGGTGAGGATGTGGGGCGGAGGGACCCCGTCCACTGCTGCTGGGAATACAAAACAGTACAGCCGGTCTGGAAGACAGGTGTCCCCTTCTTACAGAGTTAAACATGCTCCTGCCATACAACTGAGATACTGTGCACCTTGTCATTTACCCAGAGAAGCTGAAAAATTATGTTCACACAAAAACCTGAACGTGGATGTCTATAGCAGCTTTTTCCATAATTGCCAAAATTCAGAAGCAACCAAGGTGTCCTTGGGTAGGTAGAAGGATAGCCCCACTGGGGCACATTGGAATGTTATTCGGCGCTGAAAAAATGAACTAGCAAGTCACAAAAAGACACAATAGGAAAGTTGAATGCATTCTAGTAAGCTAAAGAAGCCAATCTGAAAAGGCTACACCTTCTATGTTTCCAAGTCTGGGACAAGCTAGTGCTTTTCGGTCTTTCTTCCCTGGGGGTCACTTCTGTGGCCTTGGGGCACCACCATGCCCACACTTTGAATGCCCACACGAGAGGCCTAGGGCTCTGGTCCCTTTGCCTAAGAGCAGGGCACCAGTGGGGACTTGCACAGGGCTCTTGGAAATTCAGTTCTAGGGCAAGTAGACCTGAGCAGGGACAAGTCTGGGGGCCTTTCTTCCTTTCATAAAATCTACTGAACAGCAATAAATGGGCTTCAGACCACTCCCTGGGGACAGGGATCCTTCCTGTGCCAGACTCTAGGGGTCAAGGGCCACGTCTCCAGAAAACTTTCCCACCTGTTTTCTTGTTTACTCGCTCCTGCCTGCACCTCCCCCACCCCTTGCCTTGCCCATGCCTCGACCGCTCCCAGATCAGCGCACTGGACTCGTGGGGTCAACCCATCAGTCTCCATCAGTTGCTGGGAGAGCCCAAGGCCAGGGACTGTGTCGTCTCCATCTCTGTGCGTCCTGTGTCCAGTTCCGGCGCAATGCCTGGAAGCGGTTAGAGCTCAGTAAGGGGTGGTTTCATGGCTGAACTGTGGGCTAAGGCACCTGTCTGACCAGGGCCACCTGCCTTAGCCTCTCGTGTCAGCCACAGTGGATGCCAAACCCCAAACCAGCCAGCTCTGATGATACACACACACCACCACCTTGAGACTCTATCAGGCTGGCAATATCCTAAAATGAGGCCCCTAATGACACTCACCCCCAAATATTTCTTCATTTATTCAACCATTCACTACCCCAGCGTTATGCCAGGCCATGCATTGGAGACTGGGGACCTAGGGATGACAAAGGCATGAATCTGCCCTCAGTTGCTCACAGTTTGATCCTGTCTCCCTGCCTCCCTCTCTCCTCCCCAGCCCCTCACAGCTAGCAGCCCTTCCTTCTTCCCTGCACACATAGACCTTGCTGAGCACCAGACAGGTACTTAGGCTGAGAGAGCAGTGCCAGGAAGGGGCTGTAGAGGGCTCCGTGGGGGAGACTCCCCGCCGGTCACTGGAGAACTCAGTGTAGGCCATTTCCAGGACACTCAGCATGGATCTCCAACCCTCCTCTAGATGAGAGGCTGTGAGTCATGAGCCCCAGGCGACCCTACAGACTTCCCCATGAATCACCCGCTGCCCCACTCTGCGCACTTCGGGCACCCGCCATGGGGAATTCTCCTTCATGGGAGGGAGGAAACGGAGGGGGAAGTGGTGGGAGGGTGGGCCGAGGGGGGATCCCTGAGCAGGCTTTCCCACCACCATCCCATCCAGACTCCCGGCCTGGAGCCCCGGGATGGCAGATGTGGACAACCCAGGCCGTCACACTGCTTCCTGCTCATGAAGTGGGTTTATACACTCTCTTTGCACACGACTGCGTGTTACAGGAACGCATCTGAGGGAAATTGCCTCATGTGGAAGGGAAAGAGGTTGGTTGAGCAAAAAAAGAATCACTTCCCCTTAGCCTGAGCCCAGGACCCACACCAAAAAGGAGAAATTGTTCAACATGTTCCAAGTTCTTCCGTGGACTCATCACACTGATTGAGTACCCACTGTGTGCTGAAGGCAGGAGACCCCCGCAACCCCAGTGAAAAACACAGACAAGGGCCCTGCCCGCAGGCCCTCACATGCTGGTGGGGAGCCAGACCACACAGGAGCAACGGCCAGGTGGTGGCAGGTGCCATGCTGAGAAATAAAATAGAAGAAAAGTGGGGCTGCCCGGGTTGGGGCAGGGGGGTAGCTCCTGCACGTGGTAGGTGGTCAGGGAATGGCCCACTGATGAGCTGATGTTTTAACGAAGAGGGGAAGGAAGGTCAGTCCAGGCCAAGCGAAGAGCGTGGGTCCCTGAAAAAAGAGTGAACTTTGCTTGTGCTGGGCAGAGCGATGGGGCCGGCCTGACAGGAAGAGGGGAGTGAGGGGGAAGAGCAGTAGAAGATGCGGTGGGGGACGTATCGGCAAGGCCAGGCGTGCCGTGCAGCCTGGGCAGGGCACCGGCCTTCATTCGGAGGGCGGTGGGAGCTGCGGAGGGATCTGAGTAGAGTGGGAAATGGCCTGATGCGTTAGAAGTTTCGCTCTGGGTTCTGGAAAGTCTAACTCCCTGCCAGGCAGGGCAGGCCACATATTCCAGAACTGCCCCCCTGCTGAGGACTGGGAAAGTTGGACCAAACACTCAAGAATATTTCAGTTTGAAGGCATTCGAGCCCCAAAGGGGCAGTGAGGATCAAGGTGTGGAAGAAGAAAGCCCAGAGGGAAGAGCGCAGTACCTCGGGCCTATTTGTCCAAAGGGCACCCGCCTTTGGGCATCTAAAGGGCATCTGAAATAGAAGACTGAATGGCGAAGAGGCGGAGCCAAGCTTTTAATAGACACATGAGTCTAAAGGGACAGAAAGTGGAGTTCAGGGCACAGCAAGAGGGAATCGGGCACAACCCTAGGATTTTTTGCACAATACCCAAAAAAGAAATTCAGACCGGGGTGCCTGGTAAATTCCCCAAGCTTTTAGTTGTACTCCCCTCCCCTGCAAAGGATGCACCCTTAGAATAAGAATACAGCAGTCATCACAGAGCCAGAAGTCCTCTCCAACCATCTCATCGTCTGGCTGCATTAAGGGACTCCGAGGCCCACTTGCCACCCGAAATCCAGCAAACCCTCTCCAGGAGAAGATAACACCACTCAAAGCCAAATTACCTCTACAATTTTTCCTGTGTACTGCCTGACCATCGAAAGTAACCCAAGATGTGAGGGAATATGTTCTATTAAATCATGTTTTGACTTTTTAAAAACAAAAGAAACAATAGGCAATAGATATAAACACGAGAGGATCCAGATAGGTATTGGTCACAGACACTAAAATAACTGTTTAATATATAAAAGAATAGAAATGGAGACATAACTGAGAATTCTTGAATGAAGGACATCAAGCCACAGATTCAAAAGCACCACAAATCACCAACAATAGGAAGAAAATGACAGGCGTATTGTAATAAAACTGCTAAAGAAAAAGACAAAGCAGCCCTAACTGCTGTGGCTCAGTTGGTTGGGCATCATCTTGCAAACTGAAAGGTCACCAGTTCGATTCCCAGTCAGGGCACATGCCTGGGTTGTGGGTTTGGCCCCGGTTGGGCAGAGGCAACGGATTGATTTTTCTCTCCCTCTCCTTCCTCTAGTCCCTTCTCTAAATAAATAAATAAATGACAAAGCAAAAATTCAAAGCAGCCAGAAAATAAGAAAAAGATTACCCTCACAGGGACCACACTAAGATAACAAGCTGCTTCATAAAACACAGCAGAGGTCAGAGGGCCATGTCATGTATCATCAAAGTGGTTAAAAAAATAAGATTGAAACTGGAATTCTTTGCCTAGTGAAAACATTTTTAAATAATAAAAGTAAATAAAAACACTTATAGGGAAGCAAAAACCAGGAGAAGGTGTCCTTAGAGGAGCCCTGTCTGCGATTCTCAGAGGACAGCTCCGGCCTGGCAGGGCCGGGTGCAGCCCCAGGCAGGACAGCAGCCTTGAGGCTTTATGCACCCTGACTGGGAATCGAACCAGTGACCTTCTGGTTCACAGACCAGCTCTCAACCCACTGAGCCATACCAGCCAAGGTTCCAGAGTCTCTTAGCTGAGTTCATGAGAGGATGCAATAGCCATTAACAAAGGCGGGAAGACTGCAGGAGGTAGTTTGGGGTTTAAGGGGAGGGTTTTGGGATTGCCAGGTCTGGAAGTCTATGTGAACAACAAATGGATATGTCAGGGAGGCTGTTTGGATAAACAAGTCTGAAGTGAGGGGAGAGGCCTGGGCTAGGGATTCAGATTTGATGTTCGTTTCAATGTCCATATTTCCTTTTTAAATTTTTTCCCTTATAGTAATAGTGATGGTGAGGATGATGATGATAATTGTTAACATTTATTGTTTACTGTGTGTGGAGTTCTGTGCAAGACATTTTATGTACATTATTTCATTTAAAAAATACTTTCATCACTCTCTTTTTAAAGGTAGGGAAACTGAGGCTTTGAGAAGTGACCCACCAAGGTCATAGAGATATTATCTACCAGTTTCATCCCAGGCACTGGCATCAAAATCTCAGAGTTTTCTTGGCATGATTTGAACGTCCACTGAGCACCTTCTAGGAGGTTACTGTCACTCACTCTTTTAGGCAGAAAACACATGTAAGTACCTGCTGCTTACTAAGCCCTGGGCTGAGTCCTGGGTCCCCAGAGATGCACAAGGAGGGGACGCTGACCTTGAGAGACTCGAAAACAGGTGGCCAGCAGCAGCCACACCCTCCCAGCCGCTGGTCCGGATCAGGGTCAGGCTGCGGATCTTTTGTTTGGCCCACACACAGCTTCTGAAATCAGATTTTACACAAAAATACAAATTCCTGGCTTCTTGAAAAAAAATAGGGAGGTCTGGCAACACTGGATTTACATTCCCAGCTTGACTGGCAGCTTCCCTGGGGTGCACTTCCTCGGTCTCCACAGTTTCAGTGACCCAATTCTCACTTATGTGACCTGCTTGGCCCCAGAGGTGGTTGAATTTCGGACCCTTGGGTTCAGCAGTGGGCTGGAACTAGAGGCACAGACAAGGAAGCCTAATGGTTGAAGAAAGCTTCACCAATCTGCTCATGTGTTGAGTGGGGGAAGGGTATTCAAGCCACAGGAATAGCATGTGCAAAAGTGTATGTAGCAAGAAAGAGCATATTGCGTTGTGAAAACTACAAGGCTCCACAACTGCGAAGGACAGGAGTGGCGACAGGGAGAATGATGCTGGAAATGAAGGCAGTGGTCACATCCTGGAGGGCCTTGGATTATGTGCCTAAGTGAGTCTGACCTGGAGAGGGGAAAGAGTTCACAGAAAGAGAGAGACAGAGAGAGGGAGAAAGAGAGAGAGACATTCTCTAAAGAGGTATATATTGAGTGTATTGAAAATCAAAGGTGGTCCTGGCTGGTGTGGCTCAGTGGATTGAGGGTCCACTGAGAGCCCAAAGGGTCGCCAGTTTGATTCCCAGTCAGGTCACATGCCTGGGTTGTGGGCCAGGTCCCCAGTAGTACTGAGGCATGCGTAGGAGGTGCGCAAGAGGCAACCACACATTGATGTTTCTCTCCCTTTCTCCTTCCTTCCCCTCTCTCGAAAAGGAAATAATTTAAAAAAAAAAAAAAAAAAAATCAGAGGTGACCTGCTTGGCTCAGGAGGTGTTGAATGACTCTGTTGAATGAATGAATGAATACACAAAGAATGAAGAAGGAGCCAGCCAGCCTCAAGTGTCCATTGGTGGCTGCTGGATGAAGCGTTTAAACCTGAACTTTGCAGTGCAGTACACAACAAAGGATGGCCCAGGGCTGGAAGGAAGGGTGGGCTGGGGGGATGGGTGTCTGTGAGGCCCCCACAGAACATTGTGGGAACCCAGTTCTGCAGGGACTGGTGACATCGCCATTACACCAACCTGCCTTCCAAAGGCCCAGGACCCCTTGCTGCCCCTTCCCAGAAAGTGTCTATTTCCTCTCCCTTCTGCCTCCCCGAAACAGCCCAAATGAACCCCAGAGATTCCAGAGCCTCCCCAGGCATGGGTGAGCAGGGGCTTGAAGCTGACAGTTGGGCAGGAAAGGATAGATGGTCGCTCCTTATAGAGGAGAAAACCAGGCCTCAAAAGGGCACCCCTGGCACAGGCAATGGGACAAGGTTGGCGGTCTCCAAACAAAAGCTCCTACCAAGCCAAGCGCAGCCCCGTATGAGTGTATGCATGGACTAAGACAACATTTCTCCAGGGGTGTTGTTGCCCAAGTGACAGAATGGGCACCAGCCGAGTCACTCGAGGACAAGGAGCCTTTCCCAAGCCTCTCTGATGTGCTCAGAGGTGACCGCCTTCCATTTAATCCTTAAAGGGCCTTTAAGAGTCAGAGGTTACTGGCCTGCGTCTAAACGGAGGTTTAAAGACTTATCTGCAGTGAGTCCCAGCCACTAAATGGCAGAGTCAGGACTTGAACCCAGGTCTAGCTGGCCCCAGGTCAAGCTTGCTGCCCTCCTGAACTAGAGGCCTCTTCCTAGCACCTGGGTTCTAAGCATTCAAGTCTTAGCTTAGCCACCCCTCAGGCCGAAATTTAAAGGAGCCCCCCTTATTATGCCACCTTCAGAGCCCTCATCCTTATCTGATTTCTTGTCTTATTTATACGACCCCCCCCCACCCCCCACCACTGTTAGCTACTAGAGAGGAGGATCTTTGTGTTGCATCAAAGAATCCCTGGGCCTGTAGACACTCAATAAATATTTGACGAATGAATGGATGAATGAATGAAAGGGCCTGATGCTCAGCTTAAAAAGCCACAGTGAAGAAAAGGGTGGTTTTACGGTATTTTCCTCAGCAGAGCAGTTTTTGTTCACTGTGGTGCTAGCAACGTGCTCACCCTTTGTTCTCAGCGGGGCGGGGCGGGGCAGGGGGGGGGGTGGTGAGTGCGGAGAAGGGAGCAGACACCCGGCTGGCCCCAGAAGCTGTTCTCCAACAGGCCTGCCCTGCAGAGTCCCAGGGAAGTTCCCAGAGGTGGGCAGCCCTCCCACCTGCTCCCCAGAATGCGACCTGCAGGCAAACACAGCGCGGGTGACCTGGATCCACCGGGCCCGGCAGGTGTGGGAAAGCGAGGCGGGGCTGCCCCGATGGCGGGGCTTTGTTTGCTGAGCGCATGGCAACCAGAAACCACTCCAGCCAGCACTTCAGCAGAAACCGCCGCGTCCCGCCCCGCTGCATTTTAATCTCCTAAACTGATTTGTCAGCAGCAGGAAGTGACATGACAGCTTTCCTCACAAAAGGGAAACTCCTCCGCGTTACCATGGGGATGGACTGTAAGATCACAGATTTATATCATCTTAAAGGAGTACACACCACCAGGGCATCCTCCCTCAGTGGGCGGGGGTGGGAGAGCAGGAAAAGGACGCCGGAGGCTGCAAGTTCAAAGCGAATTAGCCGCGATTTGCAAAATTTCCAAGGAAAGGAGAGGATGCTGTGGAAACAGGCCTTCGGGGTGGGGAGTATCCTAAAGGGATAATGGGTGCCTGGAAACCACAGAATAACATCACGTTTGCATTGATGCATTTTTCATGTCCTAGAATTAGAGGGTTGGGAGGAGCCTTGACCGTGAGATGCAGGGCAAACTGGCCATTTTAGGGGTAGGAGGACTGAGACCCAAGGTTGCAGGAGGGCACTAGGAAAGGGGAAAGGGATCTAGTGTTTCCTCTTTGTATTACAGATGAGAAAACAGGCCCCCAACGGATAAATTACATTTATATGCAATTCTGGGGCCCCAAAATTACATGTAAAGACCGTGGTGACGCCTGGTTTGCTACAAAGCTCATCTTTTCCCCACTCCCTCAAGCTGTCTTCTGGACTGAAGTAGAACTGCGGTCTCTACTCCTTACAGACCCAGGTTCCTGTCTCTGCAATGTCCTTTACTTGCTGTACGCCCTTGAGCTAGAACCAAAGGGCTGTTGCTTCACCTCCCTGAGCCTCCTCTGTCCAATGGGTGTTGGTGTTACAGGTCTAATGGGAAGGTGGCTGGCAGTTCTCACCCCATTGTCAATATTCAGTGATTGGCTTGTCTCTATTTAAATCTCCCGTGGAGAATCAGCCATTTTAATAATTGTCATCTTTCTTTTCAACAGGAAACACATTTCTGTTTCCCTAAGAAAAGCAGTTTCAAGCCAAAAGTGACATTTTCTGGAAGGCCCGAAGGCCAGGCATCAGATACCAGGAGGAGGGTGGTGTGGCGCTGGCTCTCCTGGGGTGGCTTGCCAGAGCGGGAGTGCTGGAGCTGGGGGAAGTGAGTGAGTCGTTTGCACTGCAGGCTCCCCAGGCAGCCGCTGTATTTTTCCATTGCACGGATCACAGTGGAGATTAATTTTGGTTCAGCCAGAGCCTGCCAAACAGAAAGCGATGGCCGGAGCCCATGGGGAAGTCAGCCATGGCATCTGCCACAGACTCAAAGCCACTGGTACATTTCCACGAAGGAAGAGCTCGGCAATAGCCAATGTCTAGGGTTTGATAAAAACACAGGTATGGTTTGTTTTGAAAGATGTGAAATCGGAAGCCCAGCTGAGGAAATGAGTTTGCCAGCCCAGGGTAAGTTCTCAGACCTTAGAACACAGGGATCTTTCAGGCCCTAGGAGTCAGGTGGCAGATGGTGAACTGATGGGGAAAGGTCAAGGACACTGATTCTAAGTCAAGGCCTTGAATGTCAGGGCTGGACCAAGCCCACCCCTCAGGGTGCTACTGGAAAGTAGGATGTTTTCTTTCCTGCTCCTTATAGCCCTCTGTGCAGAAACAAGGACTGGGGGCAGGAGCTAAGGGGTCAGGAATCCAGGAAGTTCACCGATATTTAATTCAACACTATAGACTGGCTAATGCATTAGTGGTCAAGGACACCTTCTCTGTTTTGGACTGTTTGGCAAGAGATAGTAAAACTCCAGAATGATGCCCTAGAGCAAGTCAGATTTCATTGCCCAGCTTGTTGAACAAAATTCTAAAACCAGAGCCATGAGTGAGCTGCATGGGCTGCAGGCAGCCACCAAAAGTGCATGGCACCAATAGGCGGAGATTCTGATGCAGTAATAATGGCCAGGTTGGGGGTGGGGCATTCAGGTCATTTGTCTGTGATGTATTTGCCTATAGTGCTTAGGTTTTTAACCATCTGAGGTAGTATTTTCACCAAAATAAAGGTCTTTTAAAAGGCAACAAGAGAGCCTGTGACAGGTAAGTGCAAAGCACTTAGAATCAGAAAACTAAACAGTTGGGGGCCCAGTTCCCCCACCCCCCACCTCTCCTCCTCCATTCCTGTCTCAGCATCTCTGCAGCAGACCTGGGGGAGTTGCCTGGGGGGCAGGGAGCACACACCGCCTCACACCTAGCAGGAACACACAGGCAGTACAGTATTTTGGGAAACAAGTCCTCAAAACTAGCACAGCTCCCAGGGAGAAGGGAGGCCTTTTATGTGGTCTTGGGGAAGGCAACCCAAGCAAACAGCCATCTTTCCAGCTTTGGCTCTGGGGACACAGGCGCCCTGGGTGACATAGTAGGGGATACATGGAGGGACATTTGGATCCAATATTAACAGCTCAGCTGCAGCACCTGGCTTTTCATGACGGATGGTACTTCTCTACCTGTGTTACAACCCAGACCACCACAGTGTGGCATCAGATCCCCAATTTCATCACTAGAGGGACCAGAATCAGGGGGTTGACAAGAAAGCAAGCATTGCCCTGGCTGGTGTGGCTCAGTGGGTTGAGTGTCAGCCTGCAAACTGAAAGGTTGCTGGTTCACTTCCAGGCACGTGCCTGGGTTGTGGGCCTGGACCCCAGTTAGGGTTGTGATGTTTCTCTCCCTCCTTCCCCTCTCCCTATAGATAAAATCTAAAAATAAAAATAAAAAGCAAGCACTGACAGTTCCATAGAAATGCCATAATTTATTCTGCTGTATAAAAAATGTTATCCTTACGTAACAAAATGTCTTCTTAGAAGAAGAAATATATTATTTCAGGTCATAAATAATTGGCAAATATACAACTGTTGGCAACTAAAAAAAACAAAACACTGGCGCTTTCCATCAGTGCTGAAATCAAACCTACTCAGGGTATATTTACAGGGCATTACAGTACTCAAACACAAGAATTGAGGTATTTGGTTCTTCTAGGAGTTGACGCCAACGTTTGTGAAGGCAGCCCACCCACACAAAAATAAATAAGGTATGTTCTCATATGTATGTGTCGTCAGGAATGATAATACTGGTATGTATGTCAAGCATGAAGTTTCTACAAAAACTGGGGCAAGGGAAAAGAAACCAGCTCACATAGAGTCCTTTCTCTTCTGCCCCTTGTTGTCAGGGTGACTTGATGTACCCACAATATATTGGTCCCAAATGTGCTGAGTTCAGCAAATGCCTGGACGCTCAGTCATCACTGTGACCGCTTGGGAACCCAGTGGAACTCGGGTGAAATTAATAAATAAATAAGGACCAGCCCTCATGGGCCCCTTCCCTGGAGTTATTGCCTTTCTCCTCTCAAGAAGGAGCCTGGAGTCCCGGTGGGTTGCGCAAATCACCTCCCGTGGCCTTTCAGCAGCTGGGAGAGGTCGTAATGGGGCTCTGCAGGTAGCTCAGTGCGCTGTTAGTGGAGTGGACAGGGATGGAGACAGGAAAGTTGAAGACAGTGGTGGTGGAGGTGCCCCGGTCCAGCACGGACATGGCTGGGCTTCCGGCCTCTGCCGAGCAGTGCGGAGCCAGGACCTGGGACTCAAACTGCAGCAGCTGGCCCATGAAGCTGAAGTTCGGGGAGATGATGCTTCGTCTCTGCTTCACAAACTCAAAGGCCTCGTCCAGCTTGACTCGGTTAGTCCGCATGAGGTACGCAAGGCAGATGGTGGCCGAACGGGAAATGCCCGCCTGGCAGTGGACAAACACCCTTCCTCCAGCATTCTTGATAGAGTCTGGAAAAAAAAAGGGCGGCAGGTTACTCAACAGCTAGGGAGACCAACCCCAGCCACTGGCACAGGTGTCTAAGAACTATCATGTACATCCAGTGCAGAGATAGTCAGCGTCGCCTCAGGTCATCACACACTGTCCGTGGAGGCAACGTGGGCACTGTGCAAAGAACAGAACTTAAACCCAGACTGGCTGGCCCTCCACTAAGCAAACGGATGTTGGGCGAATCAATTCAACTTCCTGAGCCTAGTTTGCTAATCTGTAAAGTGGGACATCAACCAACGTCATAGTTTGCAGGGATGTCACCCACACCCGATTGGTATTTGATGTCTGGAGGAAGGACTAGAAAAATGTCACTCAAGTCCTGGCCATAGTGTTGGGCTCAGTGGCTAAGAAGGGGGGAGTGAGGCAGAAGTCTCCGGCATCCATTCCACTTACCTATGAAGTCTATTGCTTCGTTGAACCAGGAACTGATGTCTGCCTTGTGGTTGTCCTCCACGGGGATGCTCTTGTACTGGTAGTGACCCTCAAAATGGTTGGGACAATTGGCTGAGACGTTGATCAGGGCAGTGATGCCCAAGGCATCCAGCATGTCCTTGCGGGAAGCGTGATAGGCACTGCCCAGGTACAGGAAGGGCAGGATCTCCACTGGGCCACCCTGAAATCCAGAAGTAGCCAACACTTGTCAAGCTTTGCTCGAAGTCCATGCTGGTACTCACACCCACAACAACTACCCATTGGAAAAGTCAGTTTCAGAAACTGGGTGCCCTCACAGCACGGTTGTTGGGAGTATAAATAAATAGGGGAATAAAACCATTTGCCAGGCAAGGCCAGTGGTCATTTCTGAGGTGTTGGCAGTTAAGAGGCTCAGCTAAAGCAGACCACTTAACCATAGGATAAATAATAGCCCTGTCTGTGTCCCCTCCATGACAGACACAATGGCAGGTCACTTTCTATATTCTCACTGGCACTGCTCTCCCAGGCCTCTGTCAGCTGTTCTTCCCCCCTCTGGTACCACCCGCTACTAACCTGATCGTAGAGAGGGGTGCTGCAGGAACTGCACCCTGATTCGGCGCTGTCGGGGACATTAGTACTCAGGGGAAGGCTCAGCCCCATGGAGGTCGACTGTTTGCTGCACAGCTCTGGGCAGGAAGCCGAAAAAGCTTCATATCCTCCTGGGAATACAAAGAGATTTCTTTCCATTAGTACCGCTGGGATACAGCACCTTCATACAACTCCCCCGCCCACTGGAGTTGGAAGTTTACCCCAGAGTCTTTGTTCTGGAGCCAAACAAAGCCAATGACAAGCCCCCAGAATACCACTCGGGCGCCCCTGAACTCCAGGTGGGGCAGAAGGTGAGGGCCAGCTCTACTCAAACCCCTCTACCCCGCCCCGGCCTGGCGGCAGGGGACTGGCAGCCCTCCCCGAGCTTCCCCGAGGGCGCACCTTTGAGGAAGAAGACTTGCGCGGCGCGCGCCTCGCGGCAGAGCGCGCCGGCCGCCAGGGCCAGGGTGCCGTCGCGCTTGGCGGAGTCCAGGGCGGCGCTGTGCTCGTCCAGCAGTACCACGGCGTGGTAGGCTCCAGCGAGCAGGCGGCCGCGCAGCTCGGCGTTCGGCACGATGTGCTCTAGGCCCATGGCGCCCTTGGCCCGGCGCCGCACGATGGTGCTGAAGCGCACGTTGACCGAGCCAGCGATGTGGCCGGCGTTGAAAGCGAAGAAGGAGCGGCAGTCGAGCAGCAGGCACTGCGCCGCGCGGTCCCGCAGCAGCGTCCGCAGGCCTCCGGCGTCCAGCGAGCCCACCTCCATGACCATGGCCGGTCCCAGCGCCCCCAGCGTGCAAGCCTGGCTGTGCTCTTTGTCCTCGGATTCAAGGGTAGGGAGGAGACGGGTTTCCAGGAGAAGCCCGACCCTGGTGACTTTCTTTGCGAGGAACGCCAAACTGCCTTTGAACCGGGCGAGGGGCTCTGGTGCGGGTTTCCTTGACGCTCCCCTTACTGCCCTCTGAATCGCCTGGTAATTTAAGTCCCAGTGTCCTTCGCAGCGAATCTGGCTCGCGGGAGTCACTTTATATGTAGCTTCCCCGGAGGAGGGGCTAAAATGAGCGCGGAGGGGGGAGGGGGCTTGTTTGTTGAATGGCAGTCACGTGACCGGTGGCGGTGACGTCACCCGCCCTGCCCGGCTTGGCGCCGGCGGAGCCAGAGGCGAAGACGTCATCGACCTCGGAGCGAGATCCGCTGGCCGCGCGCTGGCTCGGGTCCCGGTCCCCCGCCCGCCGTCCGGCCTGCGCCCGGCGTGTCCCCGGGGACCTGGCCCGCACCGCTCCGGCCCAAAGGGGAGGAACGGAGGAGGACGTGCTGCCAACGAAGGGCTGGCGGCGAAGCGAGCAGCGGGGAGGGCGGGGGTGCGGTGCGGGATGGGTTGTACCTTCGGCCTCCGCCTCACCTCCCCCCTGGTGTGTCCCCCTCCCCCACGGTCCGCGGCGGAAAGGGGCTTCCTGCGCTTTTGCGTACGCGTGTGCCCGTTTTTCTCATTTCCTCGTCCCAAACTAGGGGCAGGGTCCCAAGGGAAAGCGATTTACTCGCCCAACATTACACTGCTAGGGGTGGGAGTCGGGGAGGGAAACAAAGAGGAGCCTGAAATGGGAGTTGGAGAACATTTTAAGAAATTTGTCCATAAAAATGCTCTTACAAGAACAACCGAGGTGAGTCGGAGTGGGGGCTTTAGGGAAATGTTTTCCTGTTTCCCAGAATTTCCTGTTTAAAAAAAAAAATACATCTAATAGCTAAAATGCCTTCCATTCAGACCCTTCGTAGATAGTCCCTAGAAGCCTTAGCGGAGGAAGGCGGTTCCTGGGGCGCAAGGGGCTCTTGTGGATTGAGGGTTTGGACCTTTGGGAAGGTGATAGCGCCCTACCGGGAGCCACTAGACGCATATTATGGACGGGTTTGCTTAAGACAAATGGAGCTGCCCCGTCTCGGTTCCACAAATATGTATGGATTGGGGGCTCCAACTAGGAACAGAGTTGACCCCGACACCTTCACCCTGGTTCTCGTCATCTGTATGGTCTGGGTTCGAAATCAAATCTCAAAGCGCTTAAGGAGGATCTCCAGAACCTGAACAAACGTCTGGGAAGACCCCGTTGGGTCACCCGCGCCCTGAGCCCCAGTGACGGCCAGTGGGCGGTGGAGTCCGCTGCGGTGGCACCGACGTGGTGCTCAGTACACAAACATAAACATTGCGCGACCGGTGTGCCGAGTCAGGAACATTCTGCGGTTTCTTCCCCTTGGGGTAGGGGCGGGGTGGGGGGGATTTCACTGCCGCCCTATATCGTTAATCTGTGATTGTATCACCGGAGGCGACTTCTGCATTTGCTTTGTGTAGCTGGTGTTCACGCATGTCCAAACCTTTTGCCTAAGTTCTAGAAGATTTGACGGTGAAGTGGTTTTTTTTTTAAGGGCGTTTTCCACCTTCAGATAAACATTGGCTGAGGGCAGCAAAGAGGTCCTCAGAAAATGGCAACACCCACCTGGTATCTTACAAAAAAAAAAAAGAATTTGTTTTGTTTATATTACTTATTCAGCTGAGGAACTCAGCATATTTTTTACATGAATCATAAAATGTTACAGCTGCTGACTTTTTCACAGCATACGAATTCGATCTGCCACATTTTTTTTTACCAACAGCATTCATTATACCTTTCTCTACATTTCTTTTAAAAAGAAAACGTTTAGAAATTTTTTAAAAATTGTTTAAAAGGAACTTTTTAATACATATATTTGGTGGTGGTGGCCCAGTGGGGTCCTGGGGTCAGGTGTCTGCCCAGCACTGTGGATTTTTCCTCTTTCCTCTTTTCTGGAAAGAAGAGCTTGGACCACACATGGTCACTTTGCTGCTGGGCGATTCCAGCCACTCTCTTTCCCCCACTGAGCGTCTGAGCACACATCTGAACAACCGGTTTAAAACTGCCTACTTCTCCATGGTCCCGAGGCCTGGGTGACAGATGGTGGGTTTAAGGAACTGAAGCCCACCACACCCCGTCTTCCTGTGATTGACTAAATCGCTGGGTCTCCCCTTCCCAGAAACGCAGCTGGTACAACAGCATGCCTCTCTCTGTGTGTTTTGGGGTCTGGCACAGACACTTGGGGAGAAGTCACCATGGGACACCAGAAGGTGTGGTAGGGACACAGGCTCAGCTCAGGGCAAGGTCCCTCCTGGAGGCCAGCTAACCCACAATGACCTGGGTCAAGGGGTCCGGCCATAAAGGCATAGCCACTGAGGCCCCCAATCCAGGCAGTGGAGGTGCTGCTTCTGGCTGGAGGTGGAGCCATAGAGGGGACCCATGCAACCTGGTCTGCGGTGACTTTGGAAAAAGCAAGGGGTTAGGATGGTGGGCCTGGTGGGCAGAGGGCCACCAAGGAAGGTGAAGACAATGGTCTTTAACTCAGGACAGAACTGGGCCTTTCTGACCCGGACTCTTTGGTTTTAGATAGGCCTAGGAATAGACCTGGAGACAGTGTGAGGTGGGGGTGCGGGTTTGAACTCAGAAGGCCAGGCTGGGACTCCCCACCCTTCAGGTGTGGCCTTGAGGAAGTCGCCTTCCCTCAGCAAGTCTCCATTCCCCGTTTCCTGCGATGGAGATAACATGTGCCCCTGCGGGCTGTGGGGAGACACGGTGTAGGCTAGGTTGGCATTACCAAACACACACTGTCCAAAACTGCCCTCAAAGTCACCTTTGGATCTGTCCTGGGGTCACTCTTTCTCAAGAGTGGCCCTCTCACAGAGCACAGGGAGTAGCCCCAGCTCACCGTCTGCTCTGTGACCTTGGGCAGGAGGCCTTATGAATCTGAGCCTCAGTTTCCCCATTTGTAAGCTGGGACTATGATCCAATCCGTGTAGAACTCAGTAAGACCTTGTGTGAGAAAGGGCCTGGTGGGGGGGGGGGTGCCCTCAGGAGAGGGAGCTGGCGCCCACAGTTAAGCTCATCACCCCACCCTCCTACCTGGGGTGCAGCCCTGGCACATAGTAGGTCCACAATTTGTGGCATGGTGGAAGAATGTCTTCAAAGTGCACTGTTGCAAAGTATGAGAAGAGAAGGGGACAGAAATGGCCGTTTATGCCTTTTCCCTGCACTACATGTGACATCTCAGGAACTAATCATGATGGGATGCTGGACTACTCCCCTGAGTGGTCATTGTCCTCATTTCACAGGTAAGGAAACAGGCTCAGAGAGGGGACATGCCCATGGTCACACAGCTGGTACTCATCAGACACAGGTGCAGATCCTGGGCCTGTCTGCTAGAGAGATGGCGTGGACCCAGCCACCCTGCCGTTAGGATCCTCAACTCTGCACCCTTGGCAGTGCTAGGCCAAGTCCCTGACACCCAGCTTGCCTGAGACTCGGCTCTCTGGGTAGAGTGGTCCCTGGCACCAGCCTTGGAAGGAGCCTAAGCCTCCTAGGACTCCCCACTCAGGCCCTGGTGTCCCTGCTGCCTCTCTGAAGTTGCTCGGTGCTTGGGGTTCAGGAGAGCCATGGGCAGGGAGACCCAGTAGCCACTTGGCCCATCCTGTGGAGCTGGCACAAGATGACTTCACCCTCCACACCCAGGCAGTTGCACAATCCTTACAAAGCCTGCAGAACTGGGTCATCTTCACTCCTTTGAGACAAGGGCCCAGAGAGGTTAGGCAACCTATCCAAAGTCCCACAGTGTTCAGAGCATTCTAGCCCTAGTCTGTGTTGTATGAGCTGTGTGTTTGAACCGTTAAGCAGTTATCTCTGGAGGGTGGGGTGACTTTCATTTTCTTCCTTATAACTCTGCTTGGTTTGAATTTTTCGACACAGATGTGGAACTTTTGTAATTGGGAGCAAAAGTTTAAAATATGAATAAGCAACCATATTTAGGCTGAACCCTATTTCTATTTAGGATAACTTAAGTCACAGTGTTAGACTGCCTGGGTTGGAAGCCCAGCTTGAGCATCCGCCTGCTGTGTGTCCTTGGGCAAGTTACTTGGTCTCTCTGAGACTCAGTTTCCTCCCGTGTAAAATGAGGATAATATCCTGTAGAGCTGCCATGAAGATCGTAGGAGACCAGGGTGGTAAAACTACTGCCCATGCGCCAAATGTAGCCCCTCCCTCTTGACACACAACCCAAGCTGAGAATGGCTCATACAGTTTAAGTGTTTAGGGGAAAGATAAACCAGAAGATTCTGTGAAATGTTCAAGTTGCACACAATTCCCATTTCTGTGTCTGTAAATAAACCCAACCTCGTCCATTCATTTACTCTCTGTCCCCTGCAGCTGCTTTGGCATTACAGTGGGGTGGGAGGTGAGTTGTAACACTGCATGGTTCACAAAGCCTAAAATATATACCCCGTCCCCTTACAGGAGAAGTTTGTCACACCCCAATATCAGGTGACACCAGGTCACGGATGGAAAGCACTTTACAACAATGCCTGGCACAGGGTAAGTGTTCAGTAAACTGTTACTATTGATAGATGGATGGATGTTCCTGAAAATCTCCTTCCCTTAGAATGTGTTTAAAAGTAGTAATTGCTTTCATAGTGTATTCCTTGGTCCTAAGGCATGTTAAAAAACAGAATTCGGTTGTGTGCATTGGAAAATCTCATTGGCTTTGTTAAGCTATGCGTGGATCTGGCAGCACCCTCCCTGGCAACTAGAAGGGTGTTGAGAGGGGTTGTGCAGAATGGAAGGTATTGATAGACAGAGACAGGGTGGGACAAGGACATTGGAAAAGTGGATTATTTTGGGCAAGGACACCTTCCCTCAGGGGAAGCTGCGGTCTCCTCAGGCAGGTCAGCTCTACAGTACTGGTCTGGTTGGGACATTGCAGCCTTATGGATTTAAAATCCCACTGCTGGGAGAGATTAAAACTGCAGTTGGGTTGTTAAGTTTGGCTTGGTGGCATGGCTTAGCAAAAGTGACTCCATTTTGGCTGCTTTCTTTCTTTTCATAATAGGCACATTTTTCATATTTGAACATTCCTGAAAGTGGAATATCATAGTTAATTTACAGTGCTGTTCTTTCTTAATGGTGTGTATGTTGAAGAGGGGCCTCGGCATTGCTGCTGTCTTCAATCCAGTAGAATAAGGAATATAAAAAGGTTTAAGGTGGACAGGAGTTAAAACTCTGCAGTCATTCAGCTAGCAATCATTCTAGCAGGAGACAAGCCAGGTGCCAAGTGCCAGGGTAGATGTTGCGGAGGTTAGACAAGGGGCCCTCCCTTGGCTGGGAGGGGATTGTGTGGGTGAGATGCCCCAAGGAGGGGATGTCTACCAGAGACAAAGACGGAGGTAGGGTAGAAAAGTCTGTATGAAATACTTCAAAGGGGGAGGCCTCTGCTATTTACCACTTTCCCCTGGGAACCTTCATTTCCTCCCGTATAAGATGGGACAGTAGCCCTGGCTGGTGTGGCTCAGTGGATTGAGCACCAGCCTGTGAACCAGAGGGTCACCCGTTCGATTCCTGATCAGGACACATGCCTGGGTTGCGGGCCAGGACCTGGTGGGGGGCACAAAAGGCAACCACACACATTGATGTTTCCTCCGTCTTTCTCCCTCCCTTCCCTCTCTCTAAAGAAAAAGGAAGAAAAAAAAAGGGACAGTAATAACCCCAAGACACAACTTTTAGATTCACTGTGGGACCCCAGGCAGCCCCGGCAGCTTGTGCGACCAGTCCCTGGGGCTGACCCTTTCTGTCTGTCCCACTAGCCTGGGAGCAGGGACTTGGTCTCTTGCTCTCTCTGATCCCCAGCACAAGCCTCAAAGCAGGTTTGTTTGGACAAACACTGGCGAGCCCAGGAGAGGGACCAGGAAGTAGCAGGGCCTCGTGACTCAGGCTGCCCCTGTGCTGAGAACACAGGGGCCTGAAGCCACGCCCTGGCCGGGGGCCCAGGGAACTGACTTGGGGGAGAAGTGACAGCTTTCTGTCGTTAACTCTTTTTTTTAAGCCAGAGTATAAATTGAGACATAATTTCATTTTCATAATTAGGAAACACTAATCAATGTTGGAGGGAGCAAATGAGGTCATAGTTTGTCTATCCCAAACCCTTCCCTGAAGGAAGGAGGAAACGGGAGTGGGGTGGTGTTGAGAATTGTGGTCGAAGACTCAGAAATTGTGCATCCCCAATTTCAAGTTTGTGTGTAAGTTACTTGAGGGAAGCCCTTATGACTGATGCTTGAGCACTTGCTATGAACCTGGCTCTTTGTCAAGTGTTTCCTGGTCCTCTCCTCTTATGGGATCCCGGTGCGAACCCTGTGGGGCGAGTACCACTACACCTGCCTCTGAAGAGATGAGCTAACCAGAGGCCCAAAGAAGTTAACTAACTTGTCCCAAGTTTAAGTAAGCGGCCCTGCTGGATGCCTCAGGCTCCCTCCCTCTGTTTCCTAAGTCCTTTGTCCTTATCTGTCCACAGCACACACTGTGTGTGTGTCATGAGGGTGGCTTGTTGCCCTATGTCACCATTTCTTGGGGTGATGACTTCTAGGGGGCTGCTTCTAGCTTCAAAAGGAAAAGGAAAAGGAGATATGCCCCTTACTCAGGCTTTCTGACTAGCGCTCCCTGACTCACTGGGCCACAGTGCCAAATGATTCATTCACTGGCCTTGACCTCAGAGGGTTTGGCCACCCATTGAGAGTGAAGTCACACCTCCAGCTTTCTAATGCATTCATTGGTTCACTCATCCAACTCTGGGCAGGCAAGAAACAGGCCTGGTGGAACTTGCTCAGGGTCATGGACAGGAAAGCAAACCAATGTCTCTGCATGTCCCAAAGTCATGGCTGGCTCCTCATTTCTAGCCCAAGCGATCCTCCAGGGGCTCTGTAGGGGTTTGCCAGGGCTGCTGTAACAATGCACCTCAAGCAGAGTGGCTTAAAACAACAGCAATGTGTGGTGCCGCAGCTCTGGAGGCCAGAAGTCCGGGAGCAGGGGCAGCAGGGTTGGCTCCTTCCCAGGGCCCTAAGGGACAGTCGGCTCGAGGCCTGACCCCTCGTGGCTGGCGGTTTGCTGGCCGTCTTCACTGTGCCTCGGCTTGTGCAGGCCTCACCCCAGTCTCTGCCTCCATCTTCCCATGGTGCCCTCCCTGTGTGTGTGCCTGTGACCAGATTTTCTCTTGGCGTGGGGACACCAGTCCTACTGGATCAGGTCCCACCCTGGTGACCTCATTTTAACTACATTACCTCGGCGGAGGCCATATTTCCAAATAAGGCCACACTCTGATGGCCTGGTGGCTAAGACTTAAGCATGTCAACTTTCTGGGGGACATAATTCAACCCCAAGCAGGGCCCATAACACAAAGATAGGCCCCTGATAGTAAATATTAGGTTCAGGGCCCCAGAGACACCCATTTGGCCCAGGTAAATACATCCATTTAACGTGTGCCTCATAGAAATAATGGTTTGGTGTTTTGTTTTGTTTTTCCTGGAGTTAAACAAGTTGATTCTGAAGTTGCTGTGATATAATAAACAGTCAAGAATGGTCTGGAAAATTAAAAAGGGAGGACATTGCAGTAGGGGTAAGCCATGAAGCCTCAGCAGTTTGAAGGGGTAGCTGGCACATGAATAGCCAGAGATACCAATGGAGCCGAATAGAAAGCCTGGAAATTTGGAAATCTGGTGTGTGATGCAGGTGGCGTCTTCAATCACTGGGACATGAGAGACTTTTTTTAATAAGTGATCTTGGGACAATTGGACAGTCATTTGGGGAAAAAGAAAAGGTTCAAAGTGGACCCACACCCCATTCTAAACACCTAAATAAACACCAAATGGGCCAGAGATCTAGATTAAAAAGGCACCTTACAACTTGTAGAAGAAAGCGTGAGGGGATTCCTTTACTCCCTGAGAGGGAGGACTCTACGTGCAGGAACAGTACAAACAAGGCTTGATAAATCCAACTACATGAAAATTAAAGCTAAATTAGAAAAAAAAAGTTTCATGGCAAAAAAGAAAGCTTCATAAGCAAAGTTAAATCTTTAAAAAAGCCAAATAGAGATAATATTTGTAACTTAAAGACAAAGGCTCATTTCACCAATATTTAAAGAGTTCTTAAAAATAGAGATGAAGAAAGATGATTTTAAAATGGACTAAAGCCACGGGCAGACAGTTCACAGCAAAGGCAAGGCAGGCAGCAGGACCATGGTGATGTGGACAAAGATGCTCATTAGTAATTAATCACAGTAAGATAAAAGAATATTATCAGATTGGCACAGATCCCAAAATTTGACAGCACCCCCTGCTGAGACAAGAGCAATTGAATATGGGTTGGATGTTAGATGCTGCTATTAGGGACGTGTTCGTTGTGGCGGTGACTTAGGAGAATGTCTTGTTCTTCTGAGGTGCACACTGAAGAATCTAGCAATTAGCGCCGTGCTCTAAATGTAAAAGAAGAAAGCACACACACAAATAAATAAATTAACTATGGCAAAACGCTAGCAGTTGTTGAGTCTGTGTGGTGGGTGCTCAGGTGTTCAGGGATGGTGTTCTTTCAACCTCTGCATGCCTGGGATTTTTCCATTTAATACAGTGTGGCTCCGTCACATTGCCCGAAGGTGAGTGCTGGGTAAATCGGAAGCTGTCAGCAAAAACAGCTGGCTCAGCTGAGATGGTAAAAATTGTGAACACGATCAGGGCTTACTGTGGGTGCCAGGCACTGTTGCAGCAGCCAGTCCCCTCCTCTTCATCCTGTCCCCACAAGGAGGCCCCCACCCACAGACAAGGTGACTGGGGCCCCAGCATTCTGCCAAGTCTATGGAGATTTGTGCTCTCTGGGCTCTGCTGACGGATTTTAATCTGATATGTGAGCCAGTCCCTAGGAATCATGCGTAGTGTCTAGAGAAACAGCCTTACATTGGGCTAAGTTATTTTACTTAAGGGACGATCCAGAGGATTAACAGGGATCTTTCTGATACCTCTTGTAAGCAAGCACTAGCCAGTTAGGAGGGCTAACATTCTGTTCTCTAATTTAGACCCAATAATTTCAGATTCTACTGAAGGATAGAGAAGACGATTGTAACAGAGCCATTGTGCATTTGAACTAAGGCTACATCTAGCAACCAGGCAGTGGGAAGTTATGGTATTCTTTATTTTTTTAAAGTAATTTATTTTCCAATTACAGCTGGCATGCAATGTTATTATTAGTTTCAGGGGTACAACATACAATTATTAGACAGTTATATACTTTATGAAGTGGTCACCCCAATAAGTCTAGCACCCATCTGACACCGTACATAGTTATTACAATGTTATTAGATAGTTATTACAACATCAGTGACTGTTTTCGTGGTCAGTTGATTTTTAACCACAGTGCTGAGGAAGTGCATTAAAGAAAAGGCTGATCTGTTTGACAAATAGTGCTGGGATGTTCGGCTTCCCATTCAAATGTCAAAGGAAGACTTTAGACCCTTACCTCACCCTGCACATAAAAATTTACTCAGGATGGGTCCTTGACTTTAGTGTAACAGCTAAAACAATAAAACTTTGAGAAGAATTCATTAGGGGAAAAAAATCTTCAAAATGTTGGGTTAGGCCAAAATTTTATAGCATGGTTTATAATTAAAAAAATAAAAAGTACCAGAATGGGGGTGTTTATAAAATTCTTTTCGTACGAATTTTCAAGTTCATACTCATGTGAGGATGAACACAGTGGGAGACATGTGACCTTATCTGCCCAAGGATAAACTGGAGAGGCTGGTCCTGGACTGAGTGTGGAGCATCCTTGGGTCCCTGGGAGCTGCGCCGTCCAACCCTTAGTGGCACTTTTCTCTGACGAAGGGAAGTGAGGAGGCTGCAGCCCAGCCAGGTCGTGGCGCTGGCAAAGTGGCCTTCCCAAAGAGAAAGAGAGAGGATCTGACATTATGATAAAATAAAAGAATATTTCTTTGACTTAAAAATAAATCTTTTTTTGTTTTGATTTTTCATTTTCCCGGACAGAAAGCACCGTCACATTTCCAAGCAGAGACTCCTGACATTAGCTCTGCCCCACGGACCACCTGGAGGGCCGGCTGCCACGCCCAGCTGCTGGGAGGCGCCCAGAGCCACGGCCTTCAGTGCTGTGCGCACCTGGCTCCCTCCGGCAGAGCTGCTGATGTAACTCACCTAGAGCGGGGCCTGGCCGTGGGCACTTTCAAAACCTTCCCCAGGGTTCGATGTCCAGCCAGGGCCGAAAACCATCTTCCTAAAAGATGATCTGTAATGTCCAGTGCGTGTTGTTGAGGAAGTAAAAGGCAAGTTGAGGGATCTGCACAATACTCGGCACACAGTAGGTGCTCATTAGATGTTCTTTGCAAGACTGATTTTTATAGAGTGGCCCTTTTTTTTTTTTACAATTGTTGTTCGGTTATAGTTGTCCCCATTTCCTCCCCTGCTTGCACTTGTCTCCCCTGGGGTGTCCAGCCCCTGCTCTCAAAGAGCCTTTTTTTCCAAAGCCCTGAGTGGGCCTGTGATCAGTCACACAGGACCAGGCGTGCGCTTCTCTAGCACCGCTATTTTTCACTCCAAGCGTGTATTATTTTAAAAAATTAATAATGAAGAAAATGATTTGCCAGCTGTTAACAAAGACACACGTTGAGCTTCTTTCGCTTCCTTTTCTTTACCTATTCAAGAGACAGGAAATGCCCAAAAATAGCTTGTGGGAAGGAAAGGTCAAGGTGGGGGGCTGAGTCAGTGAGGCGCAGCCCCGGTGGCTCAGCTGCACCGCTCAGCCCTCCAAAATCTTTCCCGAAGTCCCTGGGCCCCTTCTAGGCCAGCAGCCTGTCTTCCCACCCCCACCCCCAGCATGGGTCAGGGAAACTGAGAAGCAGGCACACTCTGGAGGTGGGGTGGGTGAGGGGATACTGTGCCCCCAAGCCGGCTGCCCCTCAGGAGTCCAAACTCAGAGCTCCAGTGGGTCAAGGTCCTGGAGTGAGTCATCCTGGTGACTTCACTCTGACACGGCCAACTGGCCCTGCCTCTGGGTGTTTCAGAGAAAATTCCAGGCATCTGGGTACAGAGAGCCCACTTATCTAATGTAACCATCACGAGACGCTCCGTGAGGGCCGTGTCAGGCTCCCCCCTGCTGCTGCTGCTGTGGCTTCAGACCTGAGGCCAGGCTTGGTCCCCGGCTGCTGATCCTGAGCCACACAGGCCCCCAGATTTCAGGGTCCCGTGGCGCCCTGTGGCCTTCAAAGCTGGGCTGTGGTCAGGGGCTCTGCCTGGTGGTCTCCCTGCTAGACCCAGAGCAGGCCCCTGATCATGTCTGTGACTTAAACGAGACCCCAAGGAAATGGAAAACACCAGAGAGCACTGAGAAAGCCCCACCCCTAGCCCTAAGAAGGCCAAGGTCCCTGCACCTGTTTCCCACCTACAAGAATCAGAACTGGAGTTTCCGGGACACCTGCTCTGTACCAGGTGCTCAAAGAAAGGACCGTTCCACCTGCTCACAGTTGGCATTACTATTCCTTCCCCCATGTACAGACAAGGAAACTGGAGCTCAGAGTCATTTGGACACAGGACCAGGGTTCCCACAAAAGGGAGCAGAGCCAGGCCAAAACTGAAGATCCCTGGCCCCAAAGCACAGGCCCTGCTGTGCTGTCGAAGGACCTGCATGGTGAAGGGGACAGAGGGCTTTGCCTGACCGTGGCCACCTCACTCCGGCCTTGGCCACACGCATCTCCCAGGGAAGGCTGGAAGAGGCATGCCTGGAGAAGGGTCTGGGTGGGCGCAGCTCACCACCTCACCGCCTCACCTGCTGGCCTTGACCACGGGCGGCGAAGGCTGAGCTGGGCTGGGCTGGAGGCTGGGGTCGCCTGGAGAGCCAGGCTCTGGCCTCTGGCCTTCAGACTGGGACAAGTTGTGTCCCTTCCCGCCTCCCTCTTTTCTTAGAAGTCCTCTCAGCCCTGCTTCCTGAAGTTTCTGCTGCAGTATCAGCAACCTAGGAGGCCTCTTTTCCCACCCCACACAGGGGCTGTGGTTCCTGGCAAGCTGACCCTGGGCCAGAGGGGCAGGATCCCAAGAACGAAGGTGCCCTGGAGTTTGAGGGGGCAGAGAACGTGCATCCATACCATCACGCTGTGCCCTTAGAGACCAGGGCCCTCAGAGCCTCGGTGTCTTTGGTTGTCAAATGAGGTTGACAGTGAGGACAGCTTAGCAGAACACGCGCACAAGTGGAACATGGATGGATGCGGGCAGCCGGTACGGAGCACTTTCTCCGGGCCAGTTCCTAACTGTCTGATGTGCAGCTCTTGATTAATTCATCACAACCAGGCAATGAGGCAGAAATTAGTATTTTCCCCATTTCTCAGCCATAGCACAGAGGGAGAAAGTCGTCGCTCAAGGTCACGCAGCTGGGGAGTGGTCAGGCGGGGGGCAGTGGAACCAAGGCAGAGAGAGAGTCCTCATTTTGCCTCTGATGAGTGAAAATACTGCCTCATGGGCTTTTTATGGACTGGACCCCCGCAGGGAACAGGCCTGGCCCGCTCGCTATGCGCGGAAGCACTTAGTAGGGTGCTCAGAGCAGAGTACATCCTCCAGGTGAAAGAATAGCCTGAGGTGCAGGTGCAGATGTTGGAGTGGGGAAAAATGGGGCTGAAATGAGATACCACCCGCTCTGGCATTCCCAGCTGGGACCTTATGTGACAACCTTGACCTCTTGGGACCTCAGTCTCCTCATTGCAGAGTGCAGCAGGAGTCCCAGTGACACCAGGGAAGGGCCACTGTGAGGGCTGGGGGTCTAAGGGAAGGCCTCTTCGCCTGCAACTTGGGAGATGGCACCTGTGTTATTGCTCTGAATTATCATTCACAATTTTGAATTTTATTCATTCAACATAAGAAAGTGTCTGCAAAGGGACTTTGAAAGGCATGACACAATGTCTTGAGATGTGTGTTGATGCTAGTGGTTGGCCTGGGGACACGGACCAAAGGAGACCTTTCCCAGGTGAGCACAAAGGTGTGAGTTGTCAGCTCAAGGGAGGGACTCAAAGGGACAGCATGTGCTGGGGCTGAACAGGGATCTGAGACACAGCCTGAGACCCGCTGGGGGCCAGATGGGGAGCAGTCCCTCCCCTGGACCCTGGGACCAGAGCCCAAGCCTGACCCCCACCAGGTGGGGTGTCCCTGGGTCCCGACAGCCCCAGGAGGGGGGATTGTTATCTGTTTTACTGATTAAGAAAAGAAGATCGTGTGGCCCAGATGGGGGAAGTGACTCAGCCCACGTCACACTGGCAGGTCAAAGGCCTGCCATCTTCGCCAGCTGAATGGACTTTTCAAGACCGCCCCACTCACCCCAGAGGCCGGTGAGGGGCGG
Source organism: Anoura caudifer (assembly GCA_004027475.1). Lineage (NCBI taxonomy): Eukaryota > Metazoa > Chordata > Mammalia > Chiroptera > Phyllostomidae > Anoura > Anoura caudifer. The sequence continues at coordinate 188,157 of PVKU01000044.1, forward strand.
GGCCTGGGCCATGTGAGCATGGCTCCTCAAGCACAGCACAGGGGCCAGAGACCCTGACTCTTGACCCCAGCCACCCATGTCCCTCGTCTGGCTGAGCATTCCCACGGAAGCCACCTTGCCCACCTCCAATGCTCGGGAGGGCACAGACCACGGGCAGATTGATTCCCGCACAGTCCAGGCTGCAGGCCTGGAACGGCCAGCCCCATGCCTGATCTCACCTGTGCTCTGATCCACCCCAGCTCCGCCCCAACATGCCCTAGCTGAGGTCCTTGACCCAGTTCCTTGGCTTCTCTGTGCCTCAGTTGGCTGGGATAATAGAGCCCTCACCCTATGGGGTGCTAGGAAGATGCCTGAGATGGGCACACTCTCCCACAGTCCGTGCTCACCAAATGGTGGCCGCTGTTATTGTCTGGAGTGGTTGTCTCCGAGCCACACACTGCACGTGCACACACTCGCTTGTGGATTGTTTCCAAAAGCAGGACCGTGACCTTGATTCACTGGGGCATCTCCACTCGGCTACCCTCCAATTCTTTCTGGGTGACGCCAGTCTGCCTGAAGCCTCTTGGTTCCCACCCTGGGCAGTCCCACAGTGGTCCCCAGGGAGCCCCTGAGGCTGCAAGTTGGGCTTCACCCCAAATAGCCCCAGTCTACTGGGTAAAGCAGGGTCCGCTGAGAGTTCTGGACGGGCAAAAACGAGCTTGTGGTGACCTTGGGCTGGGCAATCTGCCCTGTGGGCCTCTACGTCCCCTGTGGTAAAATAAGGGGGTGATCTAAAATAAGACGGGGGTCTTCCCCTGCTGACCCTTTGTCAGTCAACGCTCCGCCGTTCTCTTTTTGTGTTTTCTGTGAGCAGCAGCATCCCCACGGCAGCTGGCATTGCGGGCACACCTGCTGTGTGCAGGAACTAAGCTCAGTGCCCGACAGGATGGCAGCTATCAGTTATTGGCTGTGAGGATCCTCCGCCACGAACACTTCGCTGATGATCTCAGTGGGCCCTCACAGCAGGCCTGTGGGTGAGGATCGCGGCCATCTGGCCCAAAGGCTGAGCAAGAAGGCTCCATGGGGCAAGGTAGCCTCATGCTTCGGAGACTGGGCCGCCAGAGTCAGGCTCGTCATCACAAGGTCATGCCCAAGTTCACACAGCCCTGTGAGGGGGGGATTGTTATCTCTGTTTTACTGATTTAATTGAAAAGAAAGAAAACCACCCTGCAGACCAATGCAGGGAAGTGACTCAGCCCCCATCGCACTGTTTGAGATGACACCTCTGAGGATATCCTGCTTCTAACCTCCCTTTATTCTGATTGTCTCATCTGATGCGTCCAAAACGGTGCTTGGGCTTTGTGACACTGTGTCACCACTTGGAATTCCTGTCGGTCACTCTGGGCCCACGGCTGAGCTCCAGGTAGCCAAGGGGCCAGCCTTCGGCAGGTCTGGCTTCCAAAAAAGCAGAGCCCTCCTGTGAGGACAAGGACGCAAGTCACAGAAGGTCCCACCTGTTCCTTAGTGACACTTGGGGAGGGGATTTCTCCCACCAGGGCCCTCGCTCACACATCACATGTGTCACCTCCTTTGCAGCCCAGGACAGCTTTGTCAGCTCCACAGGATGAGCTTTGGCTGCAGGCAATCGAGGTCATATGGTTGATCTAAGCAGGGACCCAGTGACTAGTGCCCCTGGCAAGTCATGTCATCAGGAGTACTCTTTAAAATTCCTGCAGATTGCAGGGGGTGGGTTGTCTTTCCACTTTGGGGGAGATCATCAGGAGGGGCAGCCAGGCGGAGAAAGGTGGCCATGAGGGGCGTGTGGCTATGGCTTCATGTGTGCCTTTGTTGAGAACTACGTATCCTCTCTGTGGCCAGCACGGAATGAATGGCTGCTTAATTCCTCTTTTGGTCTTCCCATGATGTACTTACCTCCCTCACCCCCACCCCAGCAGCAAAGAAAAGTGGAAGCTGCTTGCTATCTGAGGGCCCAGGCAAAGTGAGAACAAGAGCACCTTTGGGAGCAGGGTGACTCATTCCTAGGGCAGGGGGTATCTCGGGAAGACCTGGGCTTTTGTTCCCTTGGGACCAAAATGAATCACCAATTTCACCAAGTCACAGTGGCCAGCCCCAAACTTTCCCGGGTAGAAGAACCAGCACAAGCATCAAAAATGAGTCAGGTGCAGCTACATCCCTGGGCAGAAAGATGGCGAAAGGCTGAGCATCTCCTCCCTCCTCCTGCATTGCAGCCTGGGGCAGAGGCCAGGCAGGTCTCCCTTCTCTTTGGAGCCAGGTGGGAGCTGGAACCAGAAAAGGAAGGGCAGGCACGATGCATCTAACCAGCAAGGTGGTGACTGCTGACTGCACACAGGTGCCACGTGGATGCTGTTCAGCCAATGTGCTCATTTGTTCACTGATTCAGGTGGTGGGAGCGTGGACCTCGCACCCAGCAGATGCCAGGCATTTCACCTGCTATCATCCTCCAGAGCTGGCAAAGGATGAGGAGGACACCTGGTGCTGGCCCCAGGTGGCCCAGCCAGGAACCCATCATTGGAGGATAGGAAGCCTGTGCAGACTTCACCCCCTGCGTTGGTCCAGGAGCCTAGAATGCCCGAGACTTCTCTCTACGAAACCACTTGGGTCATTTCAGGCAAGGAACCTGCTGCAAGGAGAAGCAGAAATTTGGGCCTGTCCCCTGGGGCCTCAGCATTCCAGAGGCCAGATGTGTGAGCTTGACGTCACCCCCCAAGCTGCAGCCCCAGTCCAGGCTGTGCTCTGCCGGCTGTGACCCCCGCTCCGCCATGCTCTCCTCCCTTCCTCAGCATGAAAGACGCTGAGTGGGGCTGGCAACGGTTCCTCCGCATCTGGCGGAACATTCTGCCCCAGCGTTGGGCCCCTCTCCTCACCCATCCCCAGGGACAACGAGTGATTCATATTTCCATTTCCAGTGCAGGGCCGGGCACCAGATCTTTCCATGTCCCCCAGGACGGGCCCTATTGGAATTGGAATGAAGGACATGAGCTGTGACATCAGGCAGGTCTGAGTTCAAATCCTCCTGCTGCATGTTGGCTGTGTGACTTCAGACAAGTGGCTTGCCCTCTCTGAGCCTCTGTTTCCCCATTTGTAGATGGAGAGCATGCCTGTCCACTCTGATGTTGCTTTTATTGAAAAGTGCCTTCCCTTTGGCTTGCAATTCTGAACAAGGAGCCCTTCCCTTTTATCAGGTTTCCTTTGTACATACTCACCATTCATAAGCCAAAGAAAGAGGAAGCTCATATTAGATTTCTTAAATGGAACCTTCATATTTATATGCCATTTACTACATGCTAGGGATCTATTATGAGGTGCTATCACCAGCCCCATTTTATAGATGAGGAAACTAAGGCCCAGAAAGGTAAAGTAACTTGCCTAAGGCCACACAGCCAGTCAGTATCAGAGCAGAGATTCACACCCAGGCTGTCTGGCTTCAGAGTCCATGCCCCTGAGCCATGACACTGGGAAATCAAAAGGAAACACAGAAAGCACATGGTAGGGTGCTGGGAACATGGTGCTGGGTGTCCTCAGTAACCCTAACTGCTGCTGGCGTTATCCCTACTATATTATTGCTGTCAACAGGTCTGAGTTGCATCCTTTTTTAAAAAAATTATATTTTATTGATTATACTATTACGGTTGTCCCATTTCTCCCCTATCACTCCCCTCCACCCTGCACACCCCCTCCCACCCCCATTCCCCCCTTTAGTTCATGTCCATGGGTCATAAGTTCTTTAGCTTCTACACTTCCCACACTATTCTTGCCCTCCCCCTGTCTATTTTCTAACCACCATCTATGCTACTTATTCTCTGTACCTTTTCTCCCTCTCTCCTCCTCCCTTTCCCCTGTTGCTAACCTTCCATGTGATCTCCATTTCTGTGTTCCTGCTCCTGGTCTAGCTGTTTGCTTAGTTTGCTTTTGTTTTAGGTCTGGTTGTTAATATCTGTGAGTTTGCTGTCTTTTTACTGTCCTATTTTTTATCTTCTTTTTCTTAGATAAGTCCCTTTAACATTTCATATATTAAGGGCTTGGTGGTGATGAACTCCTTTAACTTGACCTTATCTGAGAAGCACTTTATCTTCCCTTCCATTCTAAATGACAGTTTTGCTGGATAGAGCAATCTTGGATGTAGGTCCTTGACTTTCATGACTTGGAGTACCTCTTTCCAGCCTTTTGTCCCTGTGAGGTCTCTTTTGAGAAATCCGCAGACAGTCTGATGGGACTCCTTTGTAGGTGATTGTGCCCTTATCCCTTGCTGCTTCTAGAATTCTCTCCTTCATTTTAATCTTGGCTAATGTAATTATGATGTGCCTTGGTGTGTTCTTCCTTGGGTCCATGTTCTTTGGGACTCTCTGAGCTTCCTGGACTTCCTGGAAGTCTATTTCCTTTGCCAGCCTGGGGAAGTTCTCCTTTATTATTTGTTCAAATAAGTTTTCCACTTGCTCTTCCTCTTCCCCTTCTGGTACCCCTATAATTCAGATGTTGGGACATTTCAAGATGTCCTGGAGGTTCCTAAGCCTCTCCTCATTTTTTTGAATTCTTGTTTCTTCCTTGTTTTCTGTTTGGTTATTTCTTTCTTCCTTCTGGTCCACTCCATTGATTGGAGTCCCAGTTTTCCTCCCATCACTATTGGTGCTCTGTGCGTTTTTCTTCATTTCACTTATTGTAGCCTTCATTTGTTCATCTAATTTGTGACCAAAATCAACCAATTCTGGAGCTTCCTAATCACCAGTGCTTTGAACTGTGCCTCTGATAGGTTGGCTACCTCTTGGTTGCTTAGATGAATTAGCTCTGAGGCCCCAATCTGTTCTCCCATTTGAGCCATCCTTGGGTTTTTGTTGTTGTTGTTTGTTTTTGTCTGGTTGAGGCTGCTACATAGTGAGGGGCGGAGCCTTAGGTGTTCACCAGGGTGGGGCAACCCATTCACTGGGTTGTGATGCTGGATGTGGGGTCGGGGTCTGAGAGGGAACAATGGCACTTGCTCTGCTCTCTCTGGGATTCCAGTCCCTTCAGCGGCTTTCCCCAAGCAAATTGGGCCCTTCTGGTGCTGACCTTCACATGGGTGGGCATGTGCATGCTCCAGGACCCCGTGGGTCTCCCCAGCAAACTCTCCTGTGAGGCTGGAACTCCCTTCTGGCAACTCAGCCCCTACAAGTGTTTTCAATCGGTGCCTCCAGGCTTCACTTCCCGGCTCTGGGGCCCTGTGTTGCACAGTCTGTCTTGCTGCCCGTTTTTGCCTAGTTTATCTGCGTGTGAATGTGCGTCCGAGGTCAGCCTCCTTGTGCGCCCCGCTTGGTTTGCTTGTTGCCTCCTCGCGTTCGGCAACCGCCGCCTGTGCGCCTGGGGTGACTGTGCCCCCGGGACCACCAGCCACCGCCTTCTCCCGCCACAACCCTTCTCCACCAGCCGCCGACTCCGCCCCTCTTATCAGTCTGGGTGAATTGTTGTCGGATTCCCATACAATTCAATTTTCTCTCTGTCGTGGTTGGGTTTTTTTTTTTTTTTTGGTTGTATATTTTTGTTGTTCTTAATCTTGGTTGTGAGAGGAGGCACAGTGTGTCCACCTATGCCTCCATCTTGGCCGGAAGTCCTGAGTCGCATTCTTGACCATGAGGTGGAACAGGTAAGGGCTCCCTGGCCTCCTGGCCAAGTCCAAGAGTCAAGAAGCTCTCGAGTTAAAGAGGGTCAGTGGGTCTACCCTGATGGGTGGCTCCCTTGGCATGCCAATGGCACGTCCCTTCCCTGCCCTCTTGAGCAACTTTGTGTCTTGGGGCCTCAGTTTCCCCATCTGTCAAGTGAGGCTGCTCTGCTCTACCTTATGTTTAGGTCGGGGACAGGAAAGTGCTAGGTGTGTACTGAGTGTCCCGTTAAATATTGTCAGGCTGTCCGCAGACCCTCCAGCCCAGGCAGCCTGGCACCAGAGGCTTGTTTTAACCACTGGGCCCTACTGCTTCCGGGGCAGAATGCTCCTACCCAAAGGTGACGCTCACCATCTCAGCCCTGAACCAAGAAGCCATGCCTGAGACAAAGTGTCCCCGTGAGGTTATAAGTGACAGGCTGGGTACAGGACTGTCAGGAAAAGACAAGTGACCCAAGAGCAGAGCCAGCAATACCGATAGCAGACAAGAGAGAGTCTGTGGTCAAAGGCACCGCACTGAGTGCTCAGGGGACCCTTAACTCGCGGTGCCTCCAGGCGCCACCCGCAGTTGGCTTCTTGTCCTCATTAGCCTTCCCAGACCACCTCCACTCGTCTGCTCTTCCATCCTCAACTCGCTGTCTTTTTCTTTCGGGAGGAACGAGCCAGTTCCTCCAGGCCTCCACTCTGCTGCTGGCATTCACTTCTTGAAGGTTTGCTGGCACATGGAGATCTTTCTTGCCTGGTCCTTTTTGACCAGACAGGGCACGGCCTCTCCCTGCTCCTCCCCCTGTTCCCGGGGCCTCACCCTTGCCTGCCCTGGGGGCAGCAGGGAGCTTGTCTCCCAGAAGGAGAGAGGGGAGGGGGCAGGCGGCACCCAACGGAAGCCATCTCCTGCACGGGTCTGTGAGCGCAAAGCCTGGCCCATGGGAGACACGCCTTAGAGGTGCGATGAGTGAATGTAAACTGACCCTTCTGTCAATTTTGTTGGCTCATCCCAAAAAAAGTGATGAGGAGGTCTTGTCTGGCAGCCTTGCTCCCAAGCTACAGGAAAGATTTTAGGATTTTAAAAATTTTCCTGTGGAATATTTTCAGCTAGGAAACAGGTCCACTGGAGTCTTCCAGGTCCATGCCCGCCCCTCATAGCCTTGGTTCAGTGTGCATTGGTGTTTGTTGCTACCAAGCTCTTGATGTTGTAAGAATGCAAAATTGTGTAAAGCTTCGCGCAATGAACTCAAGAGAAGGGACAGGAAGTTCTCGGCTGTTGTTCAGCGTCTACGGAACATCAGCTCTTTGCTGCAGAGGTTTGCAGCGCTACAGGGAACACACACTTCATGGAGCCTATGGTTGGGAGTGGGGTGGAGGTGACACTGATGCAGGGTGCAGCCAGGAGTGGGGGCTCCAAAAATAGGGATTTGGAATGGGGCCCAGAACTCAGGGTGTCCAGGGAATATTAGAGGGACGTATAAGATGTCCTCACCCCTTCCCCCACAGGTATGAGTTGGGGGAAGGGACACATGGAGCAGGGACATGCAGAGCTGCTAATCCATAGCATGGTCATTGAACATATCTATAGCCTTTGGCTGGTGGCTTAGATGTGTTAAATAGCTGTGGCCATGGTCTGAGCCAGGGGGATGGAAAGGACTCCCCCCAAGACGTGACTTGGGGAGGAAACCCAAGTTACAGTGCTTGTGTGGGAGCTTGGAGAAGATTGGCTCCAGAAAATGGGGACACACCTGCCCAGACTCATAATGGCATCCCAATAAACTTGGAATATACAGGAATGCTGGCAGGTGTAACTGATTGTAGGAGGAGTCAGAAATGGGGGTACAGAAGAGATTTGGCATGGGGATTTAAACTGAGACGCGGCAGCCATTGGGAGAATCCACGTGCTTTCACCAGAGTGCAGGACCCACAGTTCTATGAGGGAAAAATCACCTTGTGGCTTTAGCAGAGAACTGCCACTTGGTTTTGCCCTAGTGGAGACCCTCTTGCAGCTTTGCCAGAGGGAGAAGATCCACTCGGTTTCACCAGAGTACAGACCCCTGCAGCTTTGGTGAAGAGGGGGAGCCGCGTGGCTTTGCCAGAGTGGGGACCCCTGCCCCACAGCTTTGGTAGAAGAGGGACCACACAACTTTGGGGTGCTCCCTTTGGCTGTGTGGCCTGGGAACAAGAGAGATTTTGCCTGAAAGAAGGGGGAAAGGACTCC